>CM077249.1:1497536-1795036 GCA_039654775.1 Spinibarbus caldwelli | reverse complement strand
GGCCGAGAATTAGCGTATGATTTTGCATATTTGGTGTGTGGTTCTGGTGTTTGAATGTCAGGTTTCAGAAATTGTGCGACAAGTAAAGATTTTGTGTATGAGCAGTTGAAAAAAACTGTAACATATTAACATCTAAAAATATATATGCTTTTACAAATGCATTTTACAAACAAAGGCAACATACACATTTTTACAAATCCTCTGTCTTCTGAATGGAACAACATCCACATGGGACTAAAAAAAAAGTAATTTATTAATTTATTTATGAAAATAAAATATTCATAAACATTCATCTCCAAAGATGTATAGAAATTGTTTGTTTGCAACCTGTCCGTCTGCGTATCAAAATGTACTAAAGCTTCGAAGTTTAATGAGAACGTTGGGAAATCCAACAAAAATGAACTTTTTATTAATTTTTTATTTTTATTTTTTCTCTGGTTTTCTGATTATCATTTTTGGTATAGGATCTTATAACACAAGATTGTTTATTGGAATTTTATTTTGTGACAATACAGCAATGCTGAAAGGGATTACAGTGAGTAGATGACAGCACTGCTGTAAATATAATACTGCTGAATGATTTATTAATAGCTCATCCAGTACACTGCAGTGCTAAAAATATGAACACTGTGACAGTGGAGAAGGGCAAAAGGGTTGTGTGTGCTAGAGCAAATATATATTTGTGTTTATAAATGTGTAAATGTATTATTAGCAATGTTGATCATTGTGTCAATTTAACTTCAGGTGCATGGGAATGTTGGGGTGTATTTATTTGGATCTATTTTTAAGGCATTTTCTCTATTGCAGCCTAAGACATTGCACATGCTGCTGTTATCTGTTGTTCTGATAGCGCTGCTGTTTCTCAAATTCCGCTGCTCTTTTGTCTTTGTAACCTGAGAGAGCACATTCTGTCCCCATATTCCCCAAATGTTTGGCATTTCTCCACTATCCCTGTCTGTGATGCTAGGACATTTAGTGGGGATTTCAGGGTTCAATATATTATTTCCATGTCTCTCACCTATTGTAATGTATTCCTAGATGTCCCCACAAGACTGCCGGACTGTATACCTGTTTTCTAATTTATTTTACGTTTATTAATCATCTTATTCATTGGTGTATTGTTCCTCTTTCCTGCCCTGCCCTGATTACTTGAAATGTATCCCAACTTGTATATTTTTACTCCTCACTAAAAGTGTATAGTCTGCTGGTGATGAGATGTTTTTGACAGTGTAGTAAAATGTTTAGTGAGATTTTGTGTCTTGATAACACACCTCCTGCCATGTACTGTTTGTATTTTTGTGCAAGCCTTTGCAGCTAGCTAAATTCAGTATGCTAACAGCAGCTAGCTTAATTCAGTGTGTAACATTTTTAAGTAAAAGAGAACTATAGGATTAAAAGCTTCAGCTGTGTAGTCAAAGACACTTTCATAGAAGACAAGCATTTCCGTTTGCTTAAATAGGAGACTGTTCGCAACCATCAAAAATGTCTCAGCGTTATGTATTTAACCCAGTTCCTTGAGAAGGGAATGAAATGCTATGAGAACACCTTCAATATGACTGGTATCTGAGGTAGGTGTCGACGTCTTGACTGGCTGTGGCAGTGATATGATGTCACTGAAACAGTCATACTTTAAAAGAGACCCCACTGTAAAATGTTATCAGTTTCAAGTTGTCTGAATAAAGATGCACAGGCATGATTGAAGTTGGCAACCCAATACCTCATCTCATTCCCTTCTCAGGGAACCGGGTTGTATACGTTCCCTTTCAAGGGAACTTGATGTGATGGGAATGTTAATATCAACTGCTACATACTGAATAAGTGCCTGCTCACCAGCTGTAAAATCAACTGTAGTCCCTAGTGAAAAATAAATAGTAAAATGTATTTGAAATACATTTACTTCATGCTAAGTATATTATAAATACATTTACATATTTATGTACTTAATACAAATTCCCTGCAATTGTACTTTTGGTATACTAAACTGGTATACTTAAAGTCTGTTAAATTGGAACAACTAATTTTGCACTTGATGCACTTTAATTGTGCAGAAGTAGTGCTGAAGTCCAACTAAAGATATACTGAATTATATTTGATTGTGCTAAAGTGGAACTATTGCAAGTATAATTCATGTACACTTTAAATATCTTACATTTAAAGACCAATATTATTCAAAGATCATACAATCCTCATCAATAGTGTCAACTAGTCATCAACTAGTCAGTCTACGAGCTGTAGACAAGAGAATAGAGTGCTAATGGTGACTCAACATTCTCATCCTTTGACACCCTTTCCTCATGGACCACTAGGGAAGCGTGCTAAAGAAGGGCAACAGGGAAAATGGCAATCAAGCCACTTTCTTCTCTATCCATTGCCCAAGTAACGTCTCGGTTACGTATGTAACCCTCGTTCCCTGAAGGAGGGAACGGAGACGTCACGTCGGATGACCGACGAAATTGGGATCTCGCCAGAGAGACCAATCCACTTCGAGTGTAACTAAACGAGCCAATGGACATTGGCATGCGATTATTGCATCCAGCTGCCGCTGATCACAGCGTGAGCATAAGAGGCAGCTGATGCACCGCATCAATTATGTTTTCGCTGAGGAGCCGAGCCGGCGACCCGGCAGCTCAGCGGTGGTACAGCGACTGTGGCGACGGGACGTGACGTCTCCGTTCCCTCCTTCAGGGAACGAGGGTTACATACGTAACCGAGACGTTCCCCTTTCAGTCGGTCACTCCAAGTCACGTCGGATGACCGACGAAATTGGGATCCCTACCAAAGCGCCACAGGAGCTGCCCCTTCCAGTGCCCTGTGTAGGGCTCCTGACCCTTCCTATAAGGCAGACGATAGGACCGGGCTCTACACAGAGAAGGTCAACTACTGGTGTTCCTTGAACAACCCAAACAGTAGGACTAGGATAACACTGGGAAGCGTGCCCTTCCACTTGGAAGAGGCACACTGCGGAGTCACCTCCTCCCAGAGGGGGTTAAGTGACATTCAAACATGTGAAGTAACCCCGAAGGGCCCTATTGCACATGGAAGTCTCTGAGATGGCTCAGGCTGCATCTTTAGAGATGGCAGAACGTGGTCCGCCAGGGGAAACATGGCTCTAATAAGAATACCGTGGAATACACATATGGGATCCCGACAGGGTCTCTCATATGGGCACTAGCCTCGCACCAGATTTCAAGAATTCATTGGCTGAAGGCCTGGCGCCGGACGCCCCGCCGCGTCTGGACGCCGGAGTGCTGGAGGACTCAACAGGGTTTGCCTGGTTAAGGAACTCTCTGGAGAATTAGGCGTAAGGACGCCGCAAGCCGACTCTGAGCCGGCCCTCTCAGTGCCACTACCCGTTTGAGGTGAGAACACAGGAGGAAACCGGTTCGACACGTAGGCTATAAAACCTAGCGAACGTGTTGGGAGTCGCCCAACCCGCAGCTCTACAGATGTCTGCTAGCGAGGCACCACGAGCCAGCGCCCAGGACGATGCGACACCCCTAGTGGAGTGAGCACGCAACCTGAGCGGGCAGGGCACACCTTGTGCTTCGTAGGCCAAGGTGATGGCATCCACTATCCAGTGGGCCATCCTCTGCTTGGAGACAGCCTTCCCCTTCTGCTGTCCTCCGTAACAGACAAAGAGCTGTTCTGAGGTCCTGAAGCTCTGAGTTCTATCCACGTACTGACGCAGTGCGCGTACAGGACAGAGCAAAGCTAGGGCTGGGTCTGCCTCCTCCAGGGGCAGCGCTTGCAGGCTCACTACCTGGTCCCTGAAGGGCGTGGTAGGAACCTTGGGCACATAGCCGGGCCGGGGCCTCAGTGTTGCACTGGAGTCAGCCGGCCCAAACTCAAGGCACGACTCGTCGACCGAAAATGCCTGCAGGTCCCCCACCCTCTTGATTGAGGCCAATGCAGTCAGGAGTAGGGTTTTCATAGAAAGAAACTTCAACTCGACTGACTGCAACGGCTCAAAGGGGGCAGTTTGTAGGGCTCTTAGCACCAAGCCAAATCCCAAGAGGGAAGGGAGGGAGGCCTCGGAGGATTTAACCTCCTGGCCCCCCTAAGAAACCTGACGACCAGATCGTGCTTCCCCACCGACCTCGCCTCTATGGGGTCGTGGTGGGCAGAAATAGCAGCAACATATACCTTAAGGGTGGAGGGGAACAGCCTACGCTCCAACCTTTGTTGCAAAAAGGAAAGCACGGCTCTGATCGAACATCTCCGGGGGTCCTCCTGGTAAGAGGAACACCATTCGACGAACAGGTTCCACTTCAGCGCATAGGCCCGTCTTGTGGACGGTGCTCGTGCTGAAGCGATAGTGAGCGCTACCTCCTGGGGCAGGTCACCTAGAACCTCCGCGTCCCGTCCAGGGACCACACATGAAGTTTCCACAAGTCTGGACGCGGGTGCCAGAGGGTGCCCCGTCTCTGAGAAAGCAGATCCTTCCTCAGAGGAATCGGCCAGGGAGGGGCTGTCGCGAGGAGCATGAGTTCCGGGAACCAGGTCCTGTTGGGCCAATATGGAGCCACTAACAGTACCTGCTCCTCGTCCTCCCTGATCTTGCACAATGTCTGTGCTAGCAGGCTCACTGGGGGAAACGCATACTTGCGCAAGCCCTGGGGCCAGCTGTGTGCCAGTGCATCCGTGCCGAGCGTTGCCTCGGACAGGGAGTAGAACCACTGGCAGTGGGTGGTTTCTGGAGATGCAAACAGGTCTACCTGAGCAACTCCGAACCGACTCCAAATCAGCTGGACCGCCTGGGGATGGAGTCTCCACTCCCCAGGAAGTGCCGCTCGAGACAGCTCGTCGGCCGCCTGATTGAACACTCCTGGGATGTGGATGGCACGAAGGGACCTCAGATGCTTCTGACTCCAGAGGAGGAGGTGGCGGGCGAGTTGCGACATGTGACGGGAGCGCAAACCGCCTTGCCGGTTGATATAGGCAACGGTCGCAGTGTTGTCCGTACGGACCAGAACGTCCCTGCCCCGAAGGCGCCCTCTGAGGCGGCACAGGGCAAGGCGTACTGCCAGCAACTCGAGGCAATTGATATGCCAACGCAGAAGGGGGCCTGTCCAAACCCCTGATACTGCGTGCCCGTTGTACGTGGCACCCCAGCCGGTGGTCGAGGCATCCGTGAATACCACAGCATGCCTGGATACCTGCTCCAGGGGCACTCCTGCCCGAAGGAACGAAGGATCTGACCACGGGCTGAAGGTCTTGCGGCAGGCCGGTGTAATCTGAACCCGGTGAGTACCGCGTTTCCACGCCCACCTCGGGATTCGACCATGGAGCCAGTGCTGAAGCGGTCTCATATGGAGCAGACCGAGCGGAACTATGGCCGCAGCTGCAGCCATATGCCCCAGGAGCCTCTGAAAGAGTTTCAGTGGGACCGCTGTCCTGCCTGATAAAGTCTTGAGGCAGTTCAGCACTGACTGAGCACGTTCCTGGGTGAGGCGTGCTGTCTGGTTGACCGAATCCAACTCCATGCCGAGAAAAGAGATCCTCTGCACTGGCACGAGTTGCTCTTTTCCCAATTGACCCGAAGGCCCAACTGGCTGAGGTGCCTGAGCACCAGGTCCCTGTGTGCGCACAACAGCTCTCGAGACTGTGCAAGTATGAGCCAGTCGTAGAGGTAGTTGAGAATGCGCACACCCCGTTCTCTCAAGGGAACAAGGGGCCGCCTCTGCGACTTTGGTGAAGACACGAGGCGAAAAGGGACAGCCCGAAGGGCAGGACCTTGTACTGATATGCCCGACCGTCGAACGCGAATCGCAGGAATGGCCTGTGTCGCGGGAGAATCGAAACATGAAAGTACGCATCCTTCAGGTCGATTGCTGCAAACCAATCTAGGGGACGGACGCATCCAAAAATGCGTTTCTGCGTCAACATCTTGAACGGCATCTTGTGAAGTGCACGGTTCAAAACTCGCAGATCCAAGATCGGTCGTAACCCACCGCTTTTCTTGGGCACAATGAAGTAAGGGCTGTAAAACCCCGACCTCATATCGGCTGGAGGGACCGGCTCTATTGCATCCTTCGCCAGTAGGACTGCAATCTCCGCGAGCAAGACAGGGGCATCGACGGCTTTGACTGAAGTGAACCGGATGCCCCTGAACTTGGGGGGGACGCCGGGCGAACTGAATCGCATAGCCGAGTCTGATGGTCCGCAGGAGCCACCGGGACGGGCTGGGGAGCGCTAACCAGGCTCCAAGAGACCGCACCAGCGGGGCCAACGGGCCCACCGACATGCCCGCGGTGGGGCAGCGAGGTGGAACACAGGGACCGGCCCCAGGGCCTGTGACGGCCTGGCCTGTGACGGCAGGGGGCGGGGTCTGGGTGTGTAGTGTAGCACTCACCTGATTTCTCCTCGCGTGGGAGGAGACACAGGAACCCGGCTTGAGGCTTGTGACAGCCCGGCGTTTGACGACTTGAAGCGGGTACTGGAGTGCTACTGCCCTTACCTGGTTCCACGAATGGGCAGGAGGGGTGCTCTTGGGCACCACCCGCTGCCTGCTGGCGAGAGAGGAGGAGGGAAGCGATCCTGTGATGCACGGATCACCACTCTCCTCCTCTTGAGACCCGGAGATTGAGGAGACCGCTCTTTACTGATGTTTTGGGTACCGCTGGCTGCTGGGCCAGAGGCGGAACAAAATGAACAAAAGATACTCCACCCGGCCCTCCTCCGGGGGAGGGAGTGGTGCAGTCACCATCTCCCGATGAGCAGTCTCCTCCATCTCTGGGTCGACCGTCCCAGGGCCTCTTGCACTTGCGCTTGCCGCCAGGTTTGGCGGGGGCCTGGACGGGCTGGGCGTCCTGCCTGCGACCGGCTCCACGACGCTGCCTGGTGAAAGGCTGCTGCGGCTGCGCGGGAGCGGGGGCGGCCGCAGGGGGGCGCCCACGGCGACGAGCAGGCTGAGTGGCTGCAGCCGGAGTGGAAGCAGCAGGTTTCCTCCGGCGCATGATGTGTTTGCCTCAGTCTGCTTCTGGGCTGCCGAGAACTGCTGGGCAAAGCTCTCGACAGCGTCGCCGAAAGGGCCGGTCTGTGACACGGGAGCATTCAGGAACTGTACCTTCTCCTGCTCCTTCATGTCAGCGAGACACAGCCAGAGATGGCGCTCCTGGACATCGCACGACCCAGAGACTGTGCGGTCACCTTCGTCACTCGTAGCGCGAGGTCCGTCGCAGCACGCAGCTCATGTAGAACCGCCAGGTCGTGACCACCCTCGTGCAGGTCTTTCAGTGCTTTGGCCTGGTGGACCTGCAGCAACGCCATAGCGTGGAGGGCGGAAGCCGCCTCCCCACAGGCTCTATAAGCACTGCCAGTTAGACCTGACGAATACTTAGAGGCCCGTGAGGGGAGACACGGATCACCCCGCAGGGTGGAAGCGGCTGTTGGACACAGTTGCATGGCCACAGACCGTTCCACCGAGGGGATGCCCGCATACCCCAAAGCGGCTCCACCATCGAGGGTGGTGAGAGCGGAAGAACTACAAGATGTGTTTCGGGCAGTGAAAGGTGCCCTCCACGATCTTGTCAGCTCCTCATGCACTTCCGGAAAGAATGGCACCGGAGAACCAGCGCCACCCCCACCGAGGAACCACTCGCCCAGCCTCGAAGGATCGGGACACGGTGGCTTTTTAGGATTCCACACGAGCCCGACATTCTCGGCGGCCCGGGAAAGCATAGCCGTCATCTCTGGGTCTGGCACGGACAACGCTACCACACCCGAAGGGGGCAACGCAGCCGGGTCATCATCCCCGGAGAGAGAGGGCCCGCCCTCCGATGCAGTGATCGACATCTGGTCGTCAGAGGGGGCACCGAAGGAAACGCGTGGCCAGCGCGCTCCTTCAGCAGCTCCACCGGCTGCGGAGTGCTTGAGGGGTGAGGAGCTCCACTTGGGGAAGCCCTCACCGTAATCCTCAATCACCTCTGACTCCACCGGATCCAGTGTGCACGCCGGATCACGGCAGGCAGAGGGACTCTGCCATGTTTGACATAGCAGAGTCGCACTCCGAGATGGTCATGTCCCTGCAAGAAGAACATGAACCATCCACGAAAGCCACCTCAGCGTGCTGAATGCCCAGACACGTGAGGAAGCGATCGTGACCGTCCTGAGGCGCCAGGAAACGACCACGCCCAGAAACGCACGGGTGAAAAGACATCTTTAAAAAGACGCGATCACCCGTGTTGCTCTTTTAGAGAAATTGCTCTTTCAGAGAAATGCTCTTTTAGTGCTGAAGCACGCAGGGGAGCTGGCCACCGCACACTCCTAGTGTGGCTGTCAGCAGGAAGACGATCTTTCTCTCCCGGACACCGTGACCACCGCTGCCGCGCCGTAACGCCCGCACTCGCTCGCAGAACACTCTCTTGGAAGGGAGAGCAGTAGCTTTAACCACTACCGCTCGGCTCCGAAGCGAAAGGATAATTGATGCGGTGCATCAGCTGCCTCTTATGCTCACGCTGTGATCAGCGGCAGCTGGATGCAATAATCGCATGCCAATGTCCATTGGCTCGTTTAGTTACACTCGAAGTGGATTGGTCTCTCTGGCGAGATCCCAATTTTGTCGGTCATCCGACGTGACTCGGAGTGACCGACTGAAAGGGGAAAGCATGCTACCTAATAAGCTACTGCCTCCAGCCTAATGACTGTAGGGGGCAGCTGAGAGAGTGGGGCACAAATAACGTCCTACTACCTTACTGCTAATTATTCCATTGGCCGATGACTGCTCTATATATATTTTTTAACAGAGTTATAGCAAGGAGGCATTCTGATGCTGCTCAGTCCCCTCTAGCTACCTCCACCCAATATGCTGGAGAGGGTGAGGGAAAGTTGGACTCTCAATATCCAATTTTTGATTCTGTTATTTTGACTTCTTCCTTTGTTTGTCCTTGTTTTGTTATTAAACTACCTGCATTTAGATCCTTGCCTCTGCCTGCTGTTTCCGAATATAACAGGACAACTGACCGTAACCATGGATCTAGCAGGTATGAAATTGATCCTCTTGCGCCAGGGAGAGCGTTCCCTCCAGGACCACACTCGTGAATTTTTGGACTTGGCATATCACACAGATTTTCCGGACAATTCCTTGAGTTCCTTTTATTACTGTGGACTTAATGAACATCATAAATCACAACTTACCATTGATGGTCCTCGAGGGAGTTTTTGTGATTTTGTGGAGCAGGCTTTACAGCTGAGCGGTTCCCCCTTCACCGTGGGTGAAGTGGTGGAGGATTTCAACAACAGTCAGCTGTCTGTTAAACAGTTTTTGGGGGGGAGTAATGCTTCTCGAGCTCTGGCAAATGCAGACCATCATTAATGTTAACCGCCTGCACTATCTCTGCTGCTTGACCCATCTCAGGGCGGACAAGACTGGTGTCCAGTGTGGTGGATCCGCCGTTGACAACGGCACGAGCAGCCGGCATCCCGAGGCCTTCACCGGCCGCTATGTACTCAAGCCCGCCGGCCGCTATGCTCTCTAGCCCGCTGGCCGCTATGCTCTCTAGCCCGCCGCCCGCTACGCTCTCTAGCCCGCCGGCTGCTACGCTCTCTAGCCCGCCGGCCGCTACGCTCTCTAGTTCGACGGCCACAGCGCCATCTGTCTCGGAGGTAGACGTTTTGTTTTTCATGCTCCCTGTGATGGCTACGGCCATTTTGTGCATTTGGGCTGTGCACACCTCACCAGTTTCCCCCGAGACAGTGGCGGCTTCCTCCTCCGAACTCTCTGTGCTCCCTGAGGCCGCTGTTATGGCTGTGGATGCCGCTTCTGAACCTTTTGGATCCATTGAATTTCCCAATATGACTGTGGACACTGTTTCTGAACTCTCTGTCTGCCATATCTCAGCAAGGAGGGCCATCTATGAACTTTCTGCCGGTTCAGCCACGGCCAAGGAGGCCGCCGGTGAGCCCTCTGACTGTCCCGTCATGGCCATGAAGGACATCTGTGAACTCGCTGCCTGTCCTGTCACGGCTATGGAGACCATCTGTGAACCCTCTGCTTGCCCTGTTACGGCCGAAAAGGCTGTTGTGGACCTCTCTGTGATCTCGGCTCCCGTTCCACCTGATCCGCCTTGGTGGTCTCCTGCTTCATTAGCTCCACTTTTGTTGTTATCTGCTCTGATGTGGTGGTCATCTGCTCCACCCTGGTGCTTGTCAGTGCCACTTGTCAGTGCTGCCATCCCTCCCCCTGTTCCGCCTCTGCTCTACCACCCTCCTGGACTTTTGTTGCGTATGTTCTGTCTTGTGTTTTTGGAATCCGCTCCTTAGGTGGGGCGGCTATGTTACATGTTCTCTGTGCTCTGTCTGGACTTTTATGTTGAAGTGTTTCCTGTGCCTTGTTTAGGGATGGGTACCGAAACCCGGGTGCACGTCCAAACGATCAAATACACACAAAATATGTTAAAATGGTCGGCTTGGAGAGTATTCGCTTAAACACAGTTTATGTCTTAAGTGGACGAGAACAGCTGGGAGAAAATCCGATGTGTGTCAATATATTGTCTTAAAGTGACAGACTGGCGCTTGGGCCATCAATGTTAATCAAACAACAAAATGCAAAGAGAAAATCACTCTTAATATGAATAACGTTATAACTTTAATAAGCATCAATCTATTAATACATACAGTGAAAACTATGCAGTGTTCATTTACATTTGATTACTTTTAGATTTCTTTTGTAGGCTATTACTTACCTGAACAGTAATGTTAGTAGACCTTCATGAAAAAATGAAAGCAGTTTATTTCATTTCATTTGTATATTTGTTTTATTGTATTTGTCAGTTTGTTTTACTTTGTTTCTTTGTTCATGTTCTTACTGTATCTTATATTATGTATAAAACACTAAAAATGCCTGCACACTGGTGCATTTACAAATTGATGCTTTATATTCATTTCATTAAATATTTATTTTACATTTCAGAATATAAAGCAATGTTAATTCTGCTCTTAATTTGTTATATATATATATATATACACACACACACATATATATATATATATATATATATATATACACAGTATATAACAAAAAGTACTGATAAGAATACCGTTAAAGTACCGAATCGATAAGCAGTATCGGTAAGAGTAGTAATACCGTTAATAAGTAATACCTTGTTTGTAGTCAGTTTGCGTATTGGTTCCCTGTGATTAAGTTCCCCAGGTGTTTCCCATTTACCACACCCCCTTGTTATCTTGTTAGCTTGTTCTCCTGTGTATAAATAGCCCTTGCATTTCACTGGTGCATGGTCAGTTGTTGAATCATAACATTCAACAACTGTTATGATTCAACAGTGTCTTTCTGCTCCTTGTTTCGCTGTGATTTGGTTCTTTGTTTGTCCTTGTTTTGATATTAAACTACCTGCATTTAGATCCTTGCCTCTGTCTGCTGTTCCTGAATATAACACACAGATGCATATGGATCTACAATGTCACCTCCAGCTTACAGTGCTGGAGGGGGTGGCCAAAGAGCAAGTGCTAATGCTAATAGCAACAAAGTCCAATTTTCTTGCTCTTTGAATTTGCCCATTCCTCGTAACCCTCGGAAAATGTGCATGCATGGATGTATTTATGTACATGCTATCACCTCCAGCTTACAGTGGTGGAGAAACGATGCCGAAAGATGAGAAATTGGGAGGTAAATAGTGACAACGTTCACTTTCCCTCTCTATCAGTTGCCATTTTACCCATTTTCTGGGCTTAAGCCCCTGCAGTAGCAGGTGAGAGAAGTGAGCCTAGAGAACTTAACAGACATAATGTCAGTTTCTCACTCCCCATGCCCCATAAAGGCTGGAGAGAGCAACAGATTTGTATTTATTTTTGTTTTTTTCTGCCTCGAACTTCTCAAAAAATAAATAAATAAGTAAATAAATACATTAAATAATAATAAATAAATAAATAAAACATACCTAAAACAGGTCCAATGAGGGCCAACCTCGTCTTTCACCCTATGCTGGAGTAGCACCTCCAGGCTTTATATGATGGAGGGAAGCAACAAATGTGTGCGTCGGGCGTTAATAGTGATTCCCAATCCCCCCTAATTGGGGAAACCCAATAAGTATCTCAAGGCTTAGGCTGCTCATACCTGTTAATGGAAGTAACCTCCCGGGATTCCTCTTGGATTATTTTTAGATAAAACGCTTCTCTTCTTGACTCTTAGAAGGGGAAGCATGAGCAGCCATGCTCTCCTTCTGACCTTCCCTCCAAGAATTAAGACCTAATAGCAGTTCAGAAGGGTTTGTGGGGGCTGAAGGAACCACGGCAAGGAATGAGCTTTTCAACCGCCACAGATTGAACCCTTGCCTCTCTGAACCTCTGGACTACTGTACTTAGGGCAGTGCCAAAGAGACCCAGCGTGGAGGTCAAGGAGAAGTGAAAGGCTTGACGACCTGACAGGAATCGTTCATCGCATCTACTCAGAGTGATATCAATCTAGCTGCGGCACTGGTTATCACCTCAACCAAAAAGTATGTTTGTCATCTCCTGTAATAAAATGGGTGCATGGTGATGCACATCTCTTAAAACCGATAGAGCTTTCCATTTATTTGTTTTCCACTAACAGTCAGGAGATTTCCCACATGCATACACAAACAAACCAGCTTCCAAAAGACAAAGATGCTAATAACGTTTTACATTGGCTCCCTTTTTTAGTATGCCGAGCACACCAGTGACATCATATGACTGCTGTAGCCAATCAAGATTTTTTAAGGAAAGTTTTCACATGCCTCCGACACAAGTCACACTGAAGGTGTTCCCATAGCAATAACACACTGAGCATCTCCTTCCCTTGTAAGGAAACTTTTCTTATTCTTTAGTGCAAGGGGTTTTGGATACTATTATTCTGTAAGGTCTGCCCAGACGCATATTTTGTAAAAGATTATTGGGGGAAAAAATGTATTCTCCTAGCTCCGCAACTATCTTCAATGCACCTTAGGCATATTTAGAATGGATAGTATACAAAGTGACAATAGAGAGTTACATATGTTTTATTTAGCCTATATTGTCTTTGTAATCCTGGTTCTTGGCCTTTTGATTAGAGTTTTTTAGAGGCTTTGTTTGCCTTTGCACCATGATGGTGAAGACAGTGTAGAATGTTAGTAGTGGGTATTTAGATCCATCACAGAATCTTTTGAATCCATTTACAAAAAGTCTTTTATAGTTTGGAACTCAACAGTGGAACTCATAAACTCATAAGCCCTTAGCAGAGCAGTTTTTACAGCATCATAATCCAAACTCATCAACCTTTACTGAAGTAGTGACCACATCTCTTTGGGCCCTTTAAGGCTCAAAGAGGCTTCTCATCGGCCACCAGGGACACAACAGCTCCCTCTTTAACACTGTCAACTGGCTCAGCTGGCAAAATCTGCATGTTCACCAATCTTTGGTGTAACTTGCCCTTCAACAGATGCTTAGTAGTATTAGAAGACACTACAACATGAAAATCTGCAATCTGTAGAAGTCCCTACACTTATTCAGTATTTCCAAAGTTTCAATTTCAAATAACCATTTGGTGGATTTCCATTGCTAACCTCTTCCAAACATAATGAAAATATTCAGTCAAACACAATGACTCATCAGGGATGATGAAGTTGAACTGGATCCCAGACAAGCCCCCAGTTATTATGACCCTGTCTAGGGTGAGGTTGCATGAGTACAGCTTGTACTGTAGCAGTGATGTGGGACATCTAGTCAGGCCGCAGCTGGATCTGTCAGTCTCTTGTTTCGCTGTCTCATCATGAGAGGATTTTGAAATGTTTATGAAACTTATGACAGACTGTTATCCAACATTATACCCAAGACCTCAGCCTTGGAAGATGACAACCATTAAGATTATTGGTTGAATAATTAGTACCCCTGTTTTATCAGTAAAAGGAAGTTACTAAGCATCCAAATATTGATATTATTACTAAAATCTATTTACCTGGAAAAGCTGTACATTTTGTTGTCTTGAGGATATATAGCTTTCATAACAATGAAAACTAACTTCATGTTTTCTGATAATGTCTTCCATGCACATTCTGTCTTTGTCCTCTTTGAACCAGTTCAGGCCTTTATTTCTATTTTGCAAGTGATAAAATTGGCAGTGCATGGAGGCAGACAGTGGTAAACAGTGAATGAACAATTTATTCACTTAAAAGATTTAAGGAATAACAGTTGTTTTCAACAAACACACTGCTGGGCCACATTCAAACCCTGTGTCCCTGAGGGAGGACAGTTGCTCTGACAACACAAAGGAAGTATTTCTACATCTACTTTTCAGAGATTTCACACAGTGTCTTTTGAGTTTGTTCAAGACAAAATCATTTATGATAACCTCACTCTTGTCATATCTTTCTCTCTCTTTCCTGACAGTACGAGTACTTTAATGCAGTGCTGATCAATGAGATGGATGAGGAGGGCAGGAGTTTGGAGCTGGGTGGAGAATTCATCCTGCAGCCAAATGAACATTTCAACAATCTGTCTGTGAACCTCAGCCTCAGTGTCGTCCAGGTTCCAACTAACATGTACAACAAAGGTATGATCAGCATTGCATACGCTAGACACATCATCACTGTATGACATGTACAACAAAAGGTTGTATGATATTCTAGGTTTATATAGACATTCGTTTAGAAGTTAGCTCCAGTTCCCTAATTTGATTGGTCAAACAATTTTCAAATTTTGTCACTGTGTCACTGTTTGTGATCATGTGCATCGCCCAATGTTACTAGTCATAATTCTTATTATGAAATCTGCAACTCAGCTTAAGTAAGAATTACATTTAAGATACTAAAGATTATTGCTATATCAACTGGAAACACACTCCACCTCAAAAGATTAGCATTGGCGCCACAATACATTTTTGTAGTTACAATACAAAATATTATGGATCTGAGAAATGGATTTAAAATATGTAGTCATTCTTCTGACTTGATCATTGATCATCATTGATTGAAGCAAATGAATGTAAATGCACCGTACAAGAACTGGTGGAGAAGTGCCAGGGAATCTGTTATGATATTTGTAATGCTATTATCAACACTTGAGATCTAAAAATAAATGTCTTACTATTTCTATATTTCTATACTATATTCTATTTTATTGTTACTAGTCAGAATGATATTTTGATATATCTTCAACTTTTAATTGACTGCTAGAAATGTATAATTCTTCTGTAATCCAAACATATCTAAAATTAGTTTTTGACTAGTCATAATTAAATTGCAGATATCTGCATGTTTTGCATCATTTGATTTATTCTTATAAGGTCCCACATACTAAAGCAAAGAGCCCCACAAAGCCATGGCTTAGCTGTTCTTAATTCACTGTAAACCACAACTTTGCAGAGCTAATTACTTTTATAAAAATGTTATTTCATAAAAAAATATTTATTGTAATATTTATTTTATTCACAAAATAAACACAGCAACAAAAATGTAATGACATTTATAAAAATACTAATAATAATTCTTCACCAAGCAACACTCAGACACAGTGACGCAGTAAAACTGATGTAATGATACTCTCTAGAGTAATTTACAACGGCTTTGAATGTGGCTTAGGCAATCATAATCAAGGACTGGAACTATCCATTTTATAACAAATAATCTCACATAATAAAAATGTTAATAATAAAAACAAAGGTTAACTTCTCAATAAAAAACTATATTCACTGTAAAAGTGTAATTAGAAGAAGGAGGATACCAATTCAAGCACAAGGGGTCCCCAGTGAAACCCAGAATGCATTGCACTACTTATACTTAAGGATTATTTCCTTTTCTTATGAATAAAGCACCATTTGGTCACTGAATAAGATTTTGCTAAGAACTATCCCTCTCTCCTCTTTCATATGCAAATATGGACTCCAGGGTAAGACTCTTATCAATGGACTGCTCAGCTGAATATTAATAATTTTGAGTGAGAGTATTTATTTATTTTTTCTCTTTTTCTGTTTGTTTTGCACATTAAAGCTGCAGTGTGGAAGTTTTTTTTTTTTTAGCTTGTACATAAAAATTAGTGTTCTAAAACTGTCAAGTCAAGTCAAGTCACCTTTATTTATATAGCGCTTTTAACAATACAAATTGTAGCAAAGCACTTAACAGTATCAAATTGGAGGACAGAGTGTCAGTAATGTATAATAAAATTAAACACTCAATTTTCAGTTAAAGGCATTTCATTATTGAATTGAGAGGTGTCATTGTCTAGCTCAGTTTAGTTTAAATAGTATATATGAAATCAAATTGATGATAATCGTTAGAAATTAAGTGTCCCCAACTGAGCAAGCCAGAGGCGACAGCGGCAAGGAACCAAAACTCCCTCTGTGACAGAAAGGAGAAAAAAACCTTGGGAGAAACCAGGCTCAGTCGGGGGGCCAGTTCTCCTCTGGCCAGGATATTATTGTTTATTTTTTATTTTTTTTACTTATTGTTTTACTTAAATTTTAAATGTATTATATTTCTATTTTTATATTGTTGCAATTTATAACAATAATAGTATTATGTAGTTAGGTATTTCATTATATTTTTAGTTATTTTGTTTTATTTTATTTATTTAAGTCAAGGTCTTCACTGGGGATATGTCCCCGGGGCTCATCCAGGTGTCCGGCCTCCGCCGACGATCAGGGTCGCAGACATCATCTTCCGGCGCCGATCCACCATCTGATCCGGACACGGACTGAGAAACAGAATAAGAAAGAAACAGACAAATATTAGCGTAGATGCCATTCTTCTTATGAGGAGTGTTCCCGGTTCCGGCTGATCTAATTAATGCAGCCTAACAATCCTTTAACGGATTTGAATAATAGAAGTGTATTAGTGTGTTATGTGTAAGCCAGGTTAAAGAAATGTGTCTTTAATCTAGATTTAAACTGACACAGTGTGTCTGCCTCCCGAACAGTGTTAGGTAGATTGTTCCAGAGTTTGGGCGCTAAATAGGAAAAGGATCTGCTGCCCGCAGTCCATTTTGATATTCTAGGTATTATCAAATGGCCAGAGTTTTGAGAACGCAGCGGACGTGGAGGACTATAATGTGATAAGAGCTCGCTCAAGTACTGAGGAGCTAAGCCATTCAGGGCTTTATAAGTAATTAACAAGATTTTAAAATCTATCCGATGTTTGATAGGGAGCCAGTGCAGTGTTGACAGAACCGGGCTAATATGGTCATACTTCCTGGTTCTAGTAAGGACTCTAGCTGCTGCATTTTGGACCAACTGTAGTTTATTGATCAAGCGTGCAGAACAACAACCCAGTAAAGCATTACAATAGTCTAACCTTGAGGTCATAAATGCATGAATTAGCATTTCTGCATTTGACGTTGAGAGCATACGTTGCAATTTAGATATGTTTTTGAGATGGAAAAACGCAGATTTACAGATACTAGAAACATGGCTTTCAAATGAAAGATTGCTATCAAACAGCACACCTAGGTTCCTAACTGATGAAGAAGAATTGACAGAGCAGCCGTCAAGTGTTAGATAGTGTTCTAGGTTATTACATGTGGGGTTTTTAGGTCCGATAATTAACACCTCTGTTTTTTCAGAATTTAGCAGTAAGTAATTACTCGTCATACAGTTTTTTATATCAACTATGCATTCCATTAGTTTCTCAATTTGGTGAGTTTCACCGGGCCGTGAAGAAATATAGAGCTGAGTATCATCAGCATAACAGTGAAAGCTAACACCATGTCTCCTGATAATATCTCCCAAGGGTAACATGTAAAGCATGAAAAGTAACGGCCCTAGTACTGAGCCTTGAGGTACTCCATACTGCACTTGTGATCGATATGATACCTCTTCATTTACTGCTACGAACTGATGGCGGTCAGATAAGTACGATTTGAACCATGCTAGGGCACTTCCACTAATGCCAACAAAGTTTTCTAGTCTATTCAAAAGAATGTTGTGGTCGATAGTGTCGAACTCAGCGCTAAGATCCAGTAGAACTAATAAAGAGATACAACCACGATCAGATGATAGAAGCAGGTCATTTGTAACTCTAATGTCACCTTACATTACCCTGATTCACAACTGTAAGGTTCTAATAATGATTTAGAATTTGAGCTGTCAGGTCAGATTTTGCAGGAAAATGTCAGTTTCATAAAACCATAGGATAGGAGTTGTAAATGGTAGTGAAGCTGCGCAACAAGTGACACTGTAGGTCACATGACTGTACCGACATGATGGATGTAGTAGTCCCAATGCTGATATTGGTGAAATACCAGCATTTTTTGAAGGCCTCTCATCCAATCAGATTCAAGGACCAGAACACACTGACTATGCCAGAGATGAAAGAAAATACATATAGCTTGAGGAAGAAGGTCTTCAGTCTGTAAGCTGAAGCTTGAACCCAGACTTGACTTGAACCCAGTTAAGATGCTGTGGCAGAACCCTAAATGGGAGTTCATGCTCAAAAACCTTCCGATGTGGCTGAATTATAGTAGTTCTGCAACGTAATGTGGGCCAAAATTCCACCACAGCCCTGTGAAAGACTGTTCCCCAGTTTTTTTAAGTGTTTGTTTGCAGTAATTGCTGCTAAATGTAACACAACCAGATTTTAAGTTTTAGGGGTGAATTTGGTGTGTTTGGTATGTGCTGGATACTGGATATACTTCAAGACTGGACAGCAACTCCCAGATTTCATACAAATCACTCAAGGGCCTGTTTACACCTGGTCATTTCATGCGTTTTTGCTGATCGGATATCAGCTCATTTCAAGATCAAAGACCGCAATATGAGAGCGCGCGGCATCAGCACTGGAAAGATAAGTTAATCTTACTACTTTTAATGAAGATGATTGTGTGTTGACCATCTGCATCTTACTTTCAGTTTCTTTCACGGCTGTTTGCACGTCGGCTTGCTAAAGAGATCCTCAGCTACTCATCTGCGGCGATGAGAGTTGCATTAGCGCAGTCATATCTGACTATAATGTCATATAGCCTATAACACGCTCTCACACGTTTATTATTTTAACATTTTGGGAGGAGTAAAATTTACATATGTGGTTTCAACAACCAGATGCATTTACACTTGTCCAGTTTTGTCTGGAATGCGGCCCAGACCACCTCCTGAAGTGGTTTGAGCGATCGGATTTATATCTGTCTCGAATGTGTTTCGGAGGGCATTTACACCTGGTCTTTTCACGATCGGATAGGTATCCGATCAGACAAAACAAACGAAGTGAGGTGTAAATAGCCCCAAAATGTCATAATATATTGTGTTTTCAGAATACTGATTGAAACTGATTTACTGTAAATTTACGGGAATATATCTATCTATCTATCTATCTATCTATCTATCTATCTATCTATATAAATTACTGTTAAAAAAATGTTCAGTCTAATTCATTCAGACTTCCTTTGCAGACTCAGCCATAGTGAATGGGGTGTACTGGTCAGAGGCACTCAATAAGGTGTTTGTGGACAACTTTAAAAGAGATCCTTCTCTCATATGGCAGTACTTTGGTAGCGCTAAAGGTTTCTTCAGACAGTATCCAGGTGAGTTTTCAGTGTTTTTTTTTTTTCTTCTTCTTCTTTTTTTTTTCTTTTCTCATTTCTCATAGGCTGGCTGGCAGGGTTTAAAAAGTGCTGCCAACTTACCTGGCTGGAGTGAGATTTTGATGACATAGGCTGAATCAATGAGATGGCACTATTTGAGGATCCAACAATTAATTTTTTTATTGAATTTGTTCGTAATACTGCAAGTTATCCAGCTATTTAAGCTTAAAGGGATAGTTCACCCAAAAATGAAAATTTGCTGTTCATTTACTCACCCTCAGGGCATCCAAGATGTAGGTGATGTTTTGTCTTCAGTAGAACAGTAAAGATTTTTTTTTAGCTGAAATCATGGTCCTTTGTTTTTCATAAAATGCGAGTCAGTGGCTACCGACACTAAGAGTTAAAAAAAGCACATACAGGCAATAGAAAATTGATACTAGTGGCTCCTGACAGTGGTGGAAAGAGTACTGAAAAAATATACTCAAGTAAAAGTACCATTACCTTCCAAAAAATGTAGTGTGAGTAGAGTAAAAGTACTTGTCCAAAAAACTACTTGAGTAAGAGTAAAAGAGTAGCCTATTTAAAAGTACTCATGAGTATTGAGTAGTGAGTACTGAGCTGTGGATTCTACCCCCTTATAATAAAAACTGTACACTGTAATTTAAATATTTAAAAATCATTGTACATTCTGTAATTCTCATTATCTTCTTGTCAGAAATAATGAAGAATATCTATCATCCAGCAGTTTTAATTTGGAATGCCAACTCTTTAAAATACATCAAAACAGCATGGAAACAGTATTCAGTTGATACAATCATCCCCATTTAAATCATAAAGTTTGAAAAATAGATTTAAAATCATGTGTAAGTCCATTGAGACAGCATGCTGTTGTTGAACATAAAATATGAATAAAATATTCATTAGAACAGCGCAAAGAATGCAAAAACCATTAGAAACTCGTTGGAGAGTTCAGCATTACACACCATGAGATGGGTTAAAATGAGAGATTAAAAAGAGTCAATTTCTCTCCAAAACGGTGCCAGTTTTAGCGTTTTGCAATAAAGAAATAACTAAATAAACTAAATAAACTGATAATTTATGTTACAATTTTAACATAAATGCACATTGTTCTAGAAGAATGGCATCATGCCCTACCTTTTACATATTTACTCGAATTGTTATGCTGATAATACAATTTGTAAAGAAAAAAAAAATGCATTAAATAGAAAAGTATTTCTGGGGAAGCTTTTTCAAAAGAAAACACTGCGATCTCGGTGAATCAGCAGCATCCACAACAGAATGGAACAAAAAATGTTGAACTTGAAAATTGTTTATGCCCGAGTGCACTTGCTAAATGAAGGCGGATTGTATAAAATGGATCAAACAAAAAACGTTTATTAACGAGCTGCAATTTTATTACATCACGCGCTGACACAGATGCAGTATATTAACGCCAAGGGTCATCAATAAGGTGCATATTGGTCCTCAATTTCAGTACATTATTTCCAAGTGTTGTACAGTGTTTCCAACACAATTTTTTCACAGCGCGCATCACGCTCGCAAGTTCAACAAGCAACAACGACTTCTCCAAGTTACTGCTGCAGAACGCACGCTAGAGAGACGCGGCAGTGCAGATTGCACGTCTCAGACAAGTGACTGGGAATTTACCGCATTATGAACATGGCACTTGCAGGAGTTATTAACTTTGTACGCAATACCCGCAACCTCACACCAAATTTCAGGCCCTGTACGTAGGCAAGCATACAGATCACATTTAGTAAGCAGAAATCTGAAATTTACCTTAACATTTTAGTGGAAGATGCTTATAAGTCGACTGAATTGATGCTTGAATGCACTTCCAGCAGCCGTGAAAAACAGCAGTTGGCGGTTAAAGGTTTCTATGCACAATTTGATTTGACGAAAGTCACCAGATCATTACTCTCTCTCTGTCCAATCACGTTGATGAATAAAAATAAAATTAAAATAAGCATGCAACGACCACAAACGGAGGAAAATAGCGAAGTAAAAGTATCGATACGTCACTTAAAATGTACTCAAGTAAAAGTACACAATTTTTTAACTACTCAAAAAAGTACAATTACTGATAAAAACTACTTAATTACTGTAACGTGAGTATTTGTAATTCGTTACTTCACACCCCTGGCTCCTGATGATATTGAGGTGAAACTGAAAATTATTTACAACATTATTACCTGCATTCCATAGCCTCAGGAAGTCTGATTCTTTTCCAAGTGCTGGTTCTTTCGGATATATAATTTCAATGAACTGGTTCAAATAACCAATTCATCAGTTCTGTTAGGTTTACTGTAATGAAGGATCCAGAAGCAGAGAGATGCTCTAATACAGGTTTATCTGAACAAAAGCTTTAAGCCTTAACAAAATTGCGCTGTCCATTGACCAGAAAATACACAGTCCAAAATTCCAAAGGGATAACTAGGCAGATGACAAGGACAAAAAGAGAGCAACAAACAAGACAGACGGGCTAAATAATTAAACAGCAAGAGGTGTGTGAAGCATAAGAAAACAAAACACACTAGCAACAAAAGGAGGAAAGCAGAAGATTAAATAGCAGAGCAATCAGGGAGGAAATAATAAACAGCTTCAAGATGGCATGAGCGTCTGTGTTAATTGAAGAGCGCGATCACTTGAGAATGGGTGCAGAAGGATACAGAAGGAAAACAAATAAAAAAAAAAGAGTAGTGCAGGAGGGAAAGGAAAGATCAAAATCAGAGTCGAGTCCTAACAAGTATATGTAATCACGCAGTGATATCACATATACTCAATTATATTATTAAAGAACCCAATAATGATGTGAAACACAGAAGTTTTACATGACTAAAGGATATAAGGTGAATAATCTAGTCTTAACTCACCTTTTTACATAAACTATGAGAAACCATAAAAACTTTTTTTTGCCCCTTCATTCAAGTGCTCAGTTCATGAATATATGGTATCAGTAGCTTGTCAGTTTCCCTTCAGTCGGTCACTCCGAGTCATGTCGGGATCGCGCAAGAAAGACCAATCCACTTCGAGTTTAACTAAACGAGCCAATGGGCATTGGCATGCAGCATTCGCATCTGGCTTCCACACCCCGCAGCTGCGGGTATAAGAGGCAGCAGGTGCACTGCATTAATTCATCTTTTCGCTGAGGAGCCAAGCGGTGGTGCATCACTACTGCTCTCCTATCCAGCGAGTGATTGCGAGCGAGTGCGGGTGTTACGGCAGTCATCAGCAGTGGTCGCGGTCTCATGAGAGATCGTCGTCGTGCAGATAACCACTCCAGGAGTGTGTGCAGCCAGCTCCCCTGCGTGCTTCAGCACTAAAAGAGCAATTTCTCTAAAAGAGTAACATGGGTGATCGCGTCTTTTTAAAGATGTCTTATCACCCATGCGTTTCTGGGTGTGGTCGTTTCCTGGCGCCTCAGGACGGTCACAATCACTGCCTCACGTGTCTGGGCATTCAGCATGCTGAGGAAGCTTTCGTGGATGGTGCATGTTCTTCCTGTGGGGACATGACCATCTCAGAGTTGCATAAAAGACTCTGCTATGTCAAACATGGCGGAGTCCCTCTGCCTCTGCCGCGATCCAGCATTCGTCCCGGCACCTGGGGCGGAGCTGCGTCCGGTGGAGTCAGAGTTGATTTGAGGATTACTCCTTTTCCCCAAAAGGAGTTCCTCACCCCTCAAACGCTCCGCAGCCGGTGGAGCTGCTGATGGAGTGTGCTGGGTCCTCTGCAGGACAGAGTATACCACATGTATCCTTCGGCACCCCCTCTGATGACCAGATGTCGATCACTGCATCGGAGGGTGAGCCCTCTCTCTCCGGGGATGATGACCCGGCTTCATTGCCCCCTTCGGGTGTGGTAGCGTTATCCGATCCAGACCCAGAGATAATGGCTATGCTTTCCCGGGCCGCCGAGAATGTCGGGCTCATGTGGAATCCTCCAGCGCATCCCAATCCTTCGAGGCTGGATGAGTGGTTTCTTGGTGGGGGTCGCGCTGGTTCTCACCGCCCCCCTCTGGTGCCATTCTTCCCAGAAGTGCATGAGGCGCTTACAAGATCGTCAAAGGCACCTTTTACTGCCCGAAACAAGTTTTGTAGCTCCTCCGCCCTCACCACCCTCGATGGTGGGGCTGCTTTGGGGTATGTGGGCATCCCCTCGGTGGAGCGGTCTGTGGCCATGCACCTGTGTCCAACAGCTGCTACCACTCTGCGGGGTGACCCGTGTCTCCCCTCACGGGCCTGTAAGTATTCGTCAGGTCTAACTGGCAGTGCTTATAGAGCTTGTGGGGAGGCGGCTTCTGCCCTCCACGCCATGGCGTTACTGCAGGTCCACCAGGCAAAAGCCCTGAAAGACCTGCACGAGGGTGGTCACGACCTGGCGGTTCTACATGAACTGCGTGCTGCGACGGGCCTTGCGCTTTGAGCGACGAAGGTGACCGCACATTCTCTGTGTCATGCGATGTCCACGTTAGGGGGCCAGGAGCGCCATCTCTGGCTGTTTCTAGCTGACATGAAGGAGCATGAGAGGGTACAGTTCCTGAACGCTCCCGTGTCGCAGACCAGCCTTTTCGGCGACGCTGTCGAGAGTTTTGCCCAGCAGTTCTCCGCAGCACAAAAACAGACTGAGGCGATCAAACACATCATGCGCCGGAGGAAACCTACTGCTTCCACCCCGGCTGCAGCCCCTCAGCCTGCTTGTTGCCATGGGCGCCCCTTTGTGGCTGCCCCCGCTCCCACGCAGCCGCAGCAGCCTTCCACCAGG
The DNA here is from genome assembly GCA_039654775.1 of Spinibarbus caldwelli. Classification (NCBI taxonomy): domain Eukaryota; kingdom Metazoa; phylum Chordata; class Actinopteri; order Cypriniformes; family Cyprinidae; genus Spinibarbus; species Spinibarbus caldwelli. The sequence continues at coordinate 1,770,796 of CM077249.1, read as the reverse complement.
CAGCGTCGTGGAGCCGGTCGCAGGAAGGATGCCCAGCCCTTCCAGGCCCCTGCCAAACCTGGCGGCAAGCGCAAGTGCAAGAGGCCCTGAGACGGGCGACCCAGAGATGGAGGAGACTGCTCATCGGGAGATGGTAACCGCACCACTACCTCCCCCGGAGGAGGGCCGGGCGGAGAATCTTTTGTTTCGTTTTGTTTCTGGTCCGCCGCTGGCTCAGCTGCCAGTGGTACCCGAAACTTTTATAAAAGAGCAGTTTCCTCAGTCTCTGGGTCTTAAGAGGAGGAGAGTTGTGAACCGTGCATCACGGGATCACTTCCCTCTTCCTCTCTTGCCAGCGGGCAGCAGTGGGTTGCCCAAGAGCACCCCTCCTGCCCAGTCGTGGAACCAGGTAAGGGCTGTAACACTGGAGTCCCCGCTTTATGTCGTCACACGCCGGGCTGTCACAAGCCTCAATCCAGGTTCCTGCGTTTCCTCCCGCACGAGGAGGAATCAGGTGAGTGTTACACTGCGCACCTAGACCCTGCCGGTTCATTTCAGTCAAGACCGTCGATGCCCCTGTCTTGCGTGCGGAAATCACAGTCCTGCTGGCGAAGGATGCGATAGAGCCAGTCCCTCCAGCCGATATGAGGTCGGGGTTTTACAGTCCTTACTTCATTGTGCCCAAGAAAAGCGGTGGGTTACGACTGATCTTGGATCTGCGAGTTTTGAACCGTGCACTTCACAAGCTGCCGTTCAAGATGTTGACGCAGAAATGCATTTTCGAGTGCATCCGTCCCCAAGATTGGTTTGCAGCGATCGACCTGAAGGACGCGTACTTTCATGTCTCGATCCTCCCGCGGCACAGGCCATTCCTGCGATTCGCGTTCGAGAGTCGGGCATATCAGTACAAGGTCCTGCCCTTCGGGCTGTCCCTGTCGCCTCGCATCTTCTCCAAAGTTGTGGAGGCAGCCCTTGTTCCCTTGAGAGAACGGGGAGTGCACATTCTCAACTATCTCGACGACTGGCTCATAATTGCACAGTCTCGTGGTCAGTTGTGCGCACACAGGGACCTGGTGCTCAGACACCTCAGCCAGTTGGGTCTTTGGGTCAACTGGGAAAAGAGCAAATTCATGCCAACGCAGAGGATCTCTTTTCTCGGCATGGAGTTGGATTCGGTCAGCCAGACAGCATGCCTCAATCAGGAACGTGCTCACTCAGTGCTGAACTGCCTCAAGACTTTATCAGGCAGGACGGCGGTCCCACTGAAGTCCTTTCAGAGACTCCTGGGGCATATGGCTGCAGCTGCGGTGGTAGTTCCGCTCGGTCTGCTCCATATGAGACCGCTTCATCACTGGCTCCATGGCCGAGTCCTGAGATGGGCGTGGCAACGTGGTACTCACCGGGTTCAGATTACACCGGCCTGCCTCAGAACCTTTAGCCTGTGGACGGGTCCCTTGTTCCTCAGGGCAGGAGTACCCCTGGAGCAGGTACCCAGGCATACTGTGGTATTCGCAGACGCCTCGGCCACCGACTGGGGAGCCACGTACAATGGGCACGCAGTGTCAGGGGTTCAGGCGGGTCCTCAACTGCATTGGCATATCAATTGCCTCGAGTTGCTAGCAGTACGCCTGGCCCTGAGCCGCCTCAGAGGGCGCCTTTGGGACAAGGACATTCTGGTCTGCACAGACAACACTGCGACCGTTGCGTATATCAACCGGCAAGATGGTTTATGTTCCAGTCGCATGTTGCAACTCGCCCGCTACCTCCTCCCTTCGTGCCATCCACATCCAAGGAGTGCTCAATCGGACGACCGACGAGCAGCACTTCCAGGGGAGTGGAGACTCCCACTTCCAGGGGAGTGGAGACTCCATCCCCAGGTGGTTCAGCTGATTTGGAGGCGGTTCAGAGTTGCCCAGGTAGACCTGTTTGCATCTCCAGAAACCACCCTCTGCCAGTGGTTCTACTCTCTAACCGAGGCAACGCTCAGCACGGATGCATTGGCACACAGCTGGCCCCGGGGCCTGCACAAATATGCGTTCCCCCCAGTGAGCCTACTAGCACAGACACTGTGCAAGATCAGGGAGGACAAGGAGCAGGTCCTGTTAGTGGCAGCCTCTGGCACCCGTGTCCGGACCTGTGGAAACGCCATATGTGGTCCCTGGATGGGACGCAGAGGTTCTAGGTGACCTACCCCAGGAGGTAGCGCTCACTATCGCTTCAGCATGAGCACCGTCCACTAGACGGGCCTGTGCTCTGAAGTGGAACCTGTTCGCCGAATGGTGTTCCTCTCACCATGAGGACCCCAGGAGATGTTCGATCAGAGCCGTGCTTTCCTTCCTGCAACAAGAGTTGGAGCGTAGGCTGTCCCCCTCCACCCTTAAGGTTTACGTTGCTGCTATTTCCGCCCACCATGACCCCATAGAGGGGAGGTCGGTGGGGAAGCACGATCTGGTCATCAGGTTCCTTAGGGGGGCCAGGAGGTTAACCCTCTGGGATCAACAAACGCGGATACGCGTTTTGGGGCAGATTTTCCTGATAAGGTCAAAGTGAGCTTGAATTACTCTGCCATTTTTGATCGTACAGATAAGAGCAATACACCATTTGAATCTGTAAGGGGTCTACTTTTATTTGCATACACTCATTATAACAACTAAACTTTGTGCTTTTGAATAATAAAGAAAACAAACAGGGTGCGCTCTCTGCCTTCTTCTCCGCGAGCTGCTTTTAGAAACGCATCATTAAAATGAACTGTAACTCAGCAAATACTCAGCACACAGACATGGGAGATATATCTATAGAAAGCTTGAAGTGTCTACTTTTAAATGAAGTAAGTCATATCGAAAACAAATATTCTGTGATAAAGTAATCCACATGAAACCAACACGATGTTCCGTCTTTCCCGTCTAACTCATTATCTTTAATGCAATCCCGCCCCCTCGCGGCTCGCGGCGTTCATGTGTAAATATCCACGTGAGACACGTGTACATGGAAACGCCCAACATAAACAAAGTGCGAGGAGATCGTTCATCGCGGCTACTGTTCGCTTCTGCAAGAAGACGTGCTGAGTAAAGGCTGGATTTCCCTCAAAAGAAGAACAATATTTCACCCAGAAGAGAAGATCAATCTGACGAGTAAGTAATGTTTCTTTTTTGCATTAGTAAACGTGTTATTGTGACATAAACTTGAACACATTACTAGTTGGGTTTTTCCCAAACTACAACATGATGACTACAATGTTTGAAATTGAGTAAAACATTTTGAATATGATACACTGAAAAAAAAGTGCTTTGAATTTACTTAATTTTAATGTGTACATCGGTCCCACATGATCAAAATGTGTTCAACTGACATAATTTTCCTCTTTTTCTCAATGACTTATTGCTTGCCAAACCAAAATATTTCATTCATGTTAGACTACTTAAAATAATCATGTTGATTCAAGATATTATTTGTCATTACTGATTGTCATTACACAAAATTATTTCTTAATGCTAATATTAATCAGAGGTATTATGTAATTTTAAAGCAATTTCATTATGTCTCTGATACCAGAGTTGTGTAAACCTAACTTGCTTTACGTAAACTCTACATGTACTATAGACATATTCAAATGTGTGAATACAAATTCAAATCTAAAAATGCATACTGGCATTGACAATAAAGGGAAAAAGCTGGTACTTGGTACTTAAATACTTGGTACTTAAGAGTTGGTACTTAAATTTTGCTGTATTGAGTTTGCAAATTCGCAAAAATTGAGGACTGAGCACAGCTGCCATTAATTGATTACACAGAAGAATCAAAACAAAAACACTTTAAATGCTGCATCAGCAGCATATTCAAACACAAATACATAATGTATCCTCAAAGTGGATTATGAACGGCAAGACATTTATAAACCTACTATTAACTGTTGTCAGTCTCAATTAAGAACAGCAACGACATTTGCAAAAATATTAACTGTCACAGTAGACTTAAAAGTGCATATACAAAATAGGAAACTGTTAGAACAAACAGTGCATTCTGAAGAAGACACAAAACACTTAAGTAATCCAAACATGGCACAAAGTGAATAAGTTGAAATAGAGCAAGAGCTCGTTACAGTTCACTGCCGAGGTTAACCATGCATCTTATAGGGATAAGAACTTTGTTCATCTTCAGAACACAAATTAAGATGTTTTTGATGAAATCCGCGAGCTTTCTGGCCCTCCGTAGAGAGCAATGCAACAGAAATGTTCCCAGACCCAGAAACGTATGAGGACATTGGTAAAATAGCCCATGTGACATCAGTGGTTAAACTGTAATTTTATTACAGTTCTTTGGTTCATCAGAAGCATGTTGTTTGAGAACATAAATCCAAACAGTGGTGTCTTCAATGGCCTCATTGATGCAGGCTTCATTCATGCCCTGCACAAAACAAACAAATGTAGGTAAATGTATGAAAATAAGTCCTATTAACAAAGGCCTACTGAGAAAAACAACACACTAAAAAACAAACAAACAAACAAACAAAAAAACTAACAGCTGTTATTAATTATTTGTGATGTTTAAGATTGATTTTGAATGACAAAATTTATAATTCAAGTGTATATTTTGAATTATGTAAAACTTAGTCACAAAAAAAAAAAAAGATTTAGGTCTTTAGCAGCAATACAAAAGTAAATTAAAAGACTTACCCATTTAAAGCTTGAGTGTGTGTGTAAAGATGGACCTGTAAAATATTTTTTTATAATCAGTCAATAATTGAAAGACAGCATACAAATTCACAAAGTAAAGATGAACAGACTTGTTTTAGTGTCTTGTCATAGGGCAATGAAACGCCAAACAAAAGCTGCAGCTTTCTCTCTCAGCAGAAGCGTTTCTGCAGTCGACACTGACTGGCTGTTAATATTCGGTTCAGTTGAAACCAACGTGACTGCCGCTAACAGAAACACTATATTGTAAATTAAGTATTTTACAGTATATTTATATCTATTTTCAATATATTATAAATATTTTATCCGTGAAGAGCCATGCTTGTGAAAGCCACCGTCTCTTCGCCGCCTGCAGCGAAATCTCCCGCGTTTTGCCTCTCTATCGTTAAATATACGTTATCTCAGTAAAAATGAGCTGGAAAAAATGAGCTAAGTTAAGTTAGACACTTGTGACTGTCCCGTGTGGAAGAGCAATTCACACTGTCAGCAAAGTTTCAATGTACAGACAAACTGTGGAAAATAGAGCCACAATATTTACTTTTAAGAAAAATACCCCCTTTTAAAAAAGGCCTAAGACTGTTGGTCACCGGTTGTTGACACTTAATGACAAACTAGCAGTGTTAAAGTGTTGGTCATTGTAATTGTTATACAATACGAAAACTGTTATCTAGTGGAAATATCGCCTTAGTTACTTGAAAACAAACATAAAAGATTTTTCTGAACTTCTCAGTAAATCAGAGTTCGTCTGAGATGAAGCGACTTGCTCAGCTGCTGAATCTTTCACAGTTTTTGGCGCTCCATTCAATTTCTTCTTTTACGGCAGTTTGTCATCTCTCTCAGTGATGCAATACCGCCACCATCTGCTCTGGAGTGCCCCGGTTGTGTAAAAACTCAATTAGACTGATTTCAGTTCTAGAATCAATCAATTTCAACCAACGTGATAGAAATGTGTACATTCAACACTCAATATGAACAATTGGAATCTACTTGATTAAAACATGTTCACAACAGAAACATAAATTAATTGTGTTGTACATACATGATTCATTTTTGTAATTTCAAAGACCTGCTATGTTCATTTATTTTAGTGTAGGCAATTCATTGTATTTAAATTTCTTACGGCGCAATGATGTTTTCATGCTCTATATAAAACAGTAAAAGTAATATGAGTGTAAACTGTAACCTGATGAGCTACGTAAGTATGTTTAGAACATGTTTATTATTAATAGCCTACTCTGTTCAAAAATAGATTTTAATAACATGCTAAACAATAATAATTAGTTTCTCAGATATAATTTTTTTTTGTTTTTACAATAGTACTAAGCATGCGTGAGTCTATGGCTACAAAACCTATGTATATATACAGATGCTCCTGATATTAACATGCTCACAAATGTTTTTTTTGGTTGTTTGTATTTTATTGAATCAGATACCTGCACCACAGATGAATCCTGCTGACTTTCAGTCTCTTCAAACTGTTTTCCTCTGAGAGCGCTGTACCAACATCAGATTTTCAAATACACTGATATTCTATGGTAAAACAAGCTCCTTGACTACCGATTATGTTTTTTTCTTCTTGAATCCATCGAAAGAAGCAGAAACACTTAAATAAAACAAGTAAATATCAGGTATGATTTACTTGTTTCACTTGTTGAACAGAATCTGTTGCAGGAATGACTCAAAGTCTGTTCACATCTCTGTGGTTAGATCAGTGTGCACAATAATGTGTCTTTCACCTTCATTATGTATGTTTTGATTATACTGAGTTGTAAATAAAATACAAATAATAAAAAAAGCATTTTTTTCAATCTCCTCACATTCTCTCTTACCTGCCTCAAAGTCACAGTCACACTGATGGGCCATTAGGGGAGGGCCCTTTGTCTCTAGGGTGAAAATCACTTAATATTCAAGGCCATTGCCACTCCCTCGCATATAGGCTTTCAATCACAAAACATGTCTTTAAAAATTTAAATCAATATATTGTTTTCTGTAAGCGAGTAAACAAGCTGATTTTCACATAATTTTGAAGCAAAAACTCTAGGCTGCAAGATCCAGTTCTCAAAAGTCTTGTAAACAAATGTTCTGCATGTGTTTTTTGGCCTTATTTCACTGACTTCAAAATTTTAGTTTTTCACTAACCACGCATAAACCTTGCTTTCTCAAAAACACAATCATGTACATAAATGCTGCTAACATATTATTGGCTACAAGATCCAGTTCTCAAAAGTCTTGTAAACAAATGTTTGTGCTGTTTACAGTGTTATTAGACCTTAGCCATTTATATTTTTATAAGCAACTGAAAAAAGCACAATTGTCAGGGCATGTCGAAACTTCTCCAGGCCCCCAAAACACCCTCAGACCCCAGAGGGTTAAATCCTCCTAGGCCTCCCTCCCTACCCTCTTGGGATTTGGCATTGGTGCTACAAACTGCCCCCTTCGAGCCTTTGGAGTCAGTCGAGTTGAAGTTTCTTTCTATGAAAACCCTACTCCTGACTGCATTGGCCTCGATCAAGAGGGTGGGGGACCTGCAGACATTTTCGGTCGACGACTCGTGCCTTGAGTTTGGGCCGGCTGACTCCAGTGCAACACTGAGACCCTGGCCTGGCTATGTGCCCAAGGTTCCTACCACTCCCTTCAGGGACCAGGTTATGAACCTGCAAGCGCTGCCCCTGGAGGCGGCAGACCCAGCCCTAGCTTTGCTCTGTCCTGTACGCGCACTGCAACAGTACGTGGATAGAACTCAGAGCTTCAGGACTTCAGAACATCTCTTTGTCTGTTACGGAGGACAGCAGAAGGGGAAGGCTGTCTCCAAGCAGAGGATAGCCCACTGGATAGTGGATGCCATCACCTTGGCCTATGAAGCACAAGGTGTGCCCTGCTCGCTCAGCCTGCGAGCTCACTCCACTTGGACATGTTACTGTAGTTTATTTTTTCCTGTACATGTAAGGAACTTTATTAAGTATTTAATCATACAAGTAGGTTTTTTTTATTTATTTATTTAAATATATATATATATATATATATATATATATATATATTTTACTTATGTGAGTGATGACAGAGGTCATTCATCCCACAGTGCGCATATTCAATTAATTGACCATAAAATTATGCCTGCCAAAGTGACCTGTGAAATTCCCAAAACTGTCTTACCGCTGGATTTTTTTCATATTCTTCATCTAGTACTGTACAGCGAGCTCTGTCGTAGTCACTTGTCAGTGAAATGCAGGAAGAAATTTGATTGGTGTAGAATACTGCTGGTTTAGACCAGACTATTCAAGAATATCTGTTTTGTCCAATCATGGCCTGTACATCTGGAAAAAATCCTATGTGCAAATGTATTGAATGATTGATTTATTTTTTTCTTTGTCTTTTTATTGCATTGTTTTGTAATATTGCTGTCTCTATAGAACACACATAAACAACATTGCAGCTGTGGTTAAAAATGAAACCATTGGGAAAACCACTTTTTCTCTTACCACTTCAGTGTTTTGATTTGAATGCAGACAGTGTGATTAATATTCATAAGCTGGCGTAGTAAAAACTACTTCAGGTATTATTTGAAACTGCTTCATAATAGCCTGGTACAATCAATTTATGCAATTTATCAGTTTTAATTAGTCTGCTTGGAAACACAATTATATTTAAAAGGAACCAGGCTGCTCCTGTGAGTGCTTTAGAGGAGGAATTAGTTCCTTGATTAGTTTCTTCACCAAAGCTTGCTGGGTTTGTGGCATCAGGACTTTTAGGGATACTTAGAGGATTTTTTTTTAAACTCCACTCCACTTTATTTTCTCGCTAATGTCTGTGGAAATTATTGGTCCTTATTAGCAATACACCAGCGCACCAGTGCAGTCAATAAAAGTAATAATCAGCACTATTAGACATCGGCTAATTTATTACAGATGGTGATCAAAGTTGATTATGTCCTTCCATCAAAAAGGGAGACGGATATAGTTGTGTTGCTGTCTATGCAGGGTCAGAAATCTCTCGGATTTCATCAAAAATATCTTACATTTGTGTTCTGAAGATGAACGAAGGTCTTACAGGTTTGTAATGACATGAGGGTGAGTAATTAATGACAGAATTTTAAATTTTGGGTGAACTATCCGTTTAAAAAGCATAATAAATCATAGTAATCATAGTTTAAAAGAGTTTAAACTAATTCTAATTCACTGACATGAGGGGAGAGACCTTAAAAATAATCTGCTCCATTGCCCTACATACTCCTCGAAGTGCCACTAACCTCATTACTGTCACACACATTGAAAAAGCACAAAACACTGAAACTGATTTTTATTTTTAAACATAAGGTATAGATTTTGGGGTGAATTGTCCCTTTAATTGTTTTGCTCTTACATAGATAGATGGCCTTCCTGTCTAGATTTTTAGCTAGGAACATTCCAGTTATTATATCAGAATTAAATATGCACTTTGTTGGCATTTGACTTTCATTAGTTTAGTCAAATAATGAGGCAGGAAGTTTAAGTTGCTTCTGGTTCATTTGTCCTATAAGGTCAAAGTCAAGAACATTGTATTTTGTGATACCATGTTCCGTCCACTACTCTGCTTGTTTACTGCTTATTTAGGCAAATGCAGTTGACAAGCTGGCTACACTGTGCATAAAGAAAGTGCAATACCTGCTGTCGTACAGTATGTAGCAGTAGAGCAGTAAGCTAATTTAGATAATCCTCTATCTTCACAGGTATAAAGTGGACACCTGATGAACATGGGGTTCTAGAATTCGACTGTCGAAATCGGAAATGGTAAGTGATTATTTACCCTCAGCTATCAGCTATTAACATCAAGCCGAAGATGACTATGTATACCACTTATCCATAAAACAACTTATGGATTTAAATTCATTAATTTGAACAAGTGACAAAGTATCAATTTGTGTCTTTTTAACATTTAATCTCTTAGACATGACATTTTGGTGTAAACTGACCCATTCATTTTGTCAACATAATTGTCCTATCATACTCTCTTAACATCTGTGTATTTACAGGTATATCCAGGCTGCTACATCTCCTAAAGATGTGGTCATTTTGGTGGATGTGAGTGGCAGTATGAAGGGGCTACGGCTGACCATAGCTCGACAGACTGTCTCCTCCATATTGGATACACTTGGGGATGATGACTTTTTTAACATTATTGCTGTGAGTTTAATCAAAGCAAATATTTTGATCAGCTGAAAATCATATTAAGTTTCATGTTATCACAATAATCAGTATTAAGTGAAAATACATTTATTTGGTTTGAGCAGATACTGCCATTTTTGCAATGTTACTGGGTGCTACGCACAGACTTCTGACATGAAAAATGACAGTTCATTAAAATCTTTGTGCTCGAATCTATGCTTGAAATAAAAAAAGCAAGCTGCTTGTGGAGAACATTTTTTTCTTACATTAGTTGTGGTTCAGCACTGCTCTTTGACAAGTATGATTTTGATGAGTTTAGGCATATACACAAATCAAAACATGTCTCATTAAGTACACCAGATGACACTAATATTTAGAGAATGTTCTACAAGATAAAAATCTTTAAAATATATGGTGTGGGAATGTGACTTTCTCTCCTTTTTTTACATTTGTACCTTAGTCTCAACCTACGCAGGCTCAAATCACTCAGTTCGCTCTGAATGGTTATATGCAAAATACAGTGATCTGCAAGTGATTTTCATATTCATGTTCGGTATTATTTAAAATGTCTATGTGCATCTGGTACAATGGTTTCATCCCTACAGAAGTACACAAAATCTTGATGAATATTTCAAATTTTAGAGATGTTTTGCCTAGTGAAGGAAGGTGTGTCCTTCCCAGGGTCGATCAGACAAATACCTTCTGTTCCCCAGTAAGGTGTATACTCCCCAGGATCTTGTTTAATACATATAATAATTGATAGCTCCTGCCTCCATTTTCTCCTAATCCATCTCCTAATTCATTTTTGTGGAACTCCTGACATGTATTTGTGGATCTTGTGTTTATTTGAGAATTTGTTTGATTATTGTGAACCTCTTTCCATTTATTTGTGGATCATAATATATGTATTTGCAAATACAAAACAATTCTATCCCCATACTGGTCTTACTTAATGTATTTATTTTGTGTGTGGTAGTACAATGAGGAGTTGCATTATGTGGAGCCGTGTCTGAACGGAACATTGGTTCAAGCTGACATTACCAACAAAGATGTAAGTACATTTTCTGATATGTAAACCATAACTAATTGTGTTGTCCACTGGTCAGTGTCAGGTTTGGCAAAAGAGAACTCAATTACAGCATAAACTCAAAATAGCTTTTGTGAAGCTCATGACAGGTGGTAAAAGTTGCGGACGGACAAGGACAGAGGAAGCAACAGATAAAAGTCCAGGCTCAGAACCAGAAGGGCAGGGAGACTAATGATCAGAGTCCAGAGGGCAAAACAAAGCTCAGTATCAGAGGCAGACAGGAGTCAGTGTCAGGGTCATGAAGACAAGCTAAAAACTACAGGTTTGGAGAAAAACTACTGTCATCTATTTTTATTAATGATTTTGAGCACCTTGTAACCAGCACTTTGAAGGTTATCTGGATAAGAAAAGGCTTTTAAAAATTTGTCAGTGGAGTATGAAGGACAGCATAACACCAATTTGGTGAGAGAGTCAAGTGAAAACCAGAGTATGAACTATATTAGGGTCTGTCCAAATGCTTTTCTAACCAATTGTTACGTTTTAATGAATGTAAAGTGTTGCTGGGCCAAGTCTTATCTGACACATAGAAAGTTTGTACTTAAAAAATATACACAATCCACATCAGCATTACTTAGTCTCTTACTGTTAGGTTGTGTTTGTGTTTTTCTCCGCAGCATTTCCGTGACCGTCTTGATAAGCTCTTTGCTAAAGGTATAGGCATGCTGGATGTGGCTCTGACTGAGGCCTTTGAACTTCTCAGTAATGTGAGTCTACATCCATACACCCAATCTGAGACCACATCCAATATGAGTGGGCATATTAAGGTCATTTCCTCTGTAACTCCACCACAAATCAGAAGTAATCATGTGGTACATAAAATCGATAGATCTCATGTTTTTATGCATGAAAGCCTGGCAAAAAGTAAATTTTACTTATTTCACAATTTAAATGCTAATACAACATTTATTTCTATTGACATTATTCCATAATTGTGTATAACGTGTACATACAATAAATATGTAAGCTGTACTTTAGTGTGGATGGTATATACCAGACTGTAAGTAAAGAGTTGCTAGTGTTTCTTGTCTTTATCTTACAGTGCTGGTTTAATTTATTACAGTAACATCTAGGGAGAACAAACTTTCACTCTCACACCACCCATAAAAAACACAATATTTTATAATGAATTACATAAATATATTATTTTCATAAATTACAATTTTCATAATACAATAAAAATTGATAATTATACAAATTATATAATATATACTAATTATAACTATACTAATTAATTATTATAACGGTTCATTGTAATTATATTTATGATTATAATATTATTAATTGTAATTATTTTATTTTGCACTGCAATTTACAATAATATTTATGTTTTACATTCTTTACTTTTAAAGCTTTTATTTTGGTGTTTTTTATCGTGCTGATGAAATGCTATAAACTTAGATCCACAGAAATGTTGGGAATAATGCAAATAAAATGTACCTAGCGCACTTTGCATTAGAAACTGCACATACAGATTTGGAGTTTGTTAGAAGCAGCATATACTGTGAACTGAGGCTATGAGCTGAACATTTATTACACAGTTTAGGGCTATCAAATATAAAGTATCCAACTGTCCTAAGTAAAAGTATCTTTGTAGAAATAGACTCAAATAAGAAAAAAAAAAAAAAAAAAGGTCTGGTAAATTCTATGAAGAGAGGCATTGCTGAGTGGTGGGTTGCTGGAGTCTACATTCAGATTCAGGGACCGATAACCCAAAAATACATTTTTTTTTTTAATAATAATAATAATAATACACTTTTTTTTTTAAATAATAAAGAAAATAAAAAAAAGGCAAAAAAATCCACAAAAAAAAAAAAAAAAAAAATCACACACAAAATCAGTAATCTTATGATATGACAACAATCAAGACAGTCTTTCAGACTTCAGTACTAAAATGTGCAATGTGAAAAATAGTCTAAATCCTCAGGAAACAACAAAAACGAGGCACTCCAGTTGTAGGAAAAAATACATTAATGTAGAAAAAAAAATAATTATATATATATATATATTTATATAGACTGTTAAAACTTTGAGTTTTTTTTTTTTGTTTTTTTTTGGTTGCTACTATGGGCTCAGTGCTAAAAACCTTTTCCACATATAACAAAATTACAAGCAATAGCAGAAAGATTTTCAGGTTTTTCAGGTAGGTCTAAAAGAAATTTTCAGGTACAGAAATTTAATAATCAAATGTAAAATAACACTGCATAGTCTTCGCTGATTTAAAATATGCAGTTTCTCTCTATTTACTTAACAGACACAAGTAAAATCATTACATCACATCACACAGCGACTGAGCAAATCTGACCAATCAAATATAGCCCCTCCTACTTGTCCTAGTATCTTTTGAATCAGAGCTCCTCCGTGGGCAGAGGTGGACAGTAGTGAAGTATTTTTACTTTACTCAAGTAAATTTAAAAAGTATCTGTACTTTATCAGAGTGTTTTTCTTTGGAAAACTTTTACTTCACTACATTCCAAAGCATAATTTCGAACTTTTTACTGCACTATATTTGATAAATAAAAGTTGTTTTTTACCTTTAATACTTAAGAACATTAAAAATGTAGTACTTTTTTGTACTCAAGTAAATCTTGGAATTACTTTTAATTAAGTGAAATTAAGAAAGTACTATATTTCTAATACAATTAAGCATTAAATGATATTTGCTATGAAACGTAGTGCAGTAAAAAGTACAATATTATGCTTTGGAATGTTGTGAAGTAAAGAAAAACACTCTGGTAAAGTACAGACACTTGAAAAGTACGTTTAAAGCAGAGTAAAAATACTTCACTACTCTCCGCCTCTGCCCGTGGGACTTGAGACTGGTGTGTGGCGCAGGTGTCACTCATTATCATTTACTTCACTGGCCTCGCTCAGCACAGCCACACTTGTCACAGGCATAATTGCTCAGAAGGTCAAAAAAATTTAACGTTACTACATTATATGTACTACTACTACTACTACTAATAAAAATAAACAATTTGCTTGTGCAATAAAGCAATGCTTTTATCCAAACAATTAGATTAGAGCCAACAATATCCATAATGTACAGTGCCACTATATACAATGTACTATGCTTTATTAGAATGCTACACAAATAAACAAGGTAGAGAAATGAAAAAAAAGAGTTTAAATTGTGGAGTAGTTAAGTATGTGCAGTGTGTCTTCTGCTGCAGATCAGGTGGAGGTTGGCAGCTCACTCCACCAGAAATGAGCAACGTGTTTGATGACCAGATAATCTATACCACTCTCATTTCAACAATGACCAGGTTTTGCAGGTTTGCACTGTACAACATCAGGAAATCAGACCATTTTTGCAAAAGTATGTGACACAGCTCCTCGTCCAAGTCAATACAAGGACAAGGCTCTTCTTCTTCTTCTAGTGCCGTTTTATGGCGGATGGCAAACCAACTTTTTGGTGCATTTACCGCCACCAACTGGACTGGAGTGTGAAGCACTAATAACTACTAACAATAACAATTAAAAATAAAATAAAATAAAATAAAATAAATAAATAAAAAAATAAACCCTATATATATATATATATATATATATATATATATATATATATATATATATATATATATATATATATACATATATATATATATATATATATATATATGTATATATATATATATATATATATATATATATATTTATATATATACTGTATATACACATATATATTAGTAAATTATAATTCTAAATTCTCCTGATTAATCCTATTTCTTTAATATATTTTATAATAGCACCATATATTTTACCTTGTTCTGCATGCTTTTTCAAAAGGCTTGTCAAATTAAATGATTCAACACCAATATTCCTTACTACCTTAATGAGTTTTAACCTTTCTTTTTCATATTTTTTACAATTTATTAAAACATGCTCTATAGTTTCAGTCTGATTACAATAAATACATTGACCTGTTTCATGTTTTCCTATATTAAAAAGAGATTGATTTAAACTAGAATGTCCTATTCGGATGCGAGAAATAATTGTATCTTCTTTGTATCTAAAAACACTTCTTCCATTTCCTACTTGCTGCTGAATATTATACATATGTCTACCCTTGCTATCACAGTTCCATACTTCTTGCCATTTATTGTTAATGAATTCTTTAATTTTCCCTTTAATCTCATTTTTGCTAAGATTCACTTGAATATCTATTTCTGTGTGTTTAAGAGCTTGCTTAGCTAGCTTATCAACCTCTTCATTGGCCTCCACTCACACATGAGCAGGAACCCACAAAAATGTTATTACTAGGGGTGTCAACGTTAACGCGTTAACGCATGCGATTAATCAAAAAAAAAAAATCAACGCGTTAATATTTTTTAATGCAAATTAATCATGTGATAATGCTTGACCCCAACTTCTTCCCGTCATCGCAGCGCAGAAGGTTATCTATCATTGTGTGATAAGGGTACAGTGAACCAGTGTTGCCAGGGTAACAGCACAAGTGGGCTATTTTGAGTCGCGGGAAAAATTACAGAGCTGCGGGTTGCATTTTTTTTGGGCTATTTTTATAATGTACATGTTAAGACAGCATCCATTGTATTCTGACCAGCCCTGAATCCACTCTGATATGGCGATATAAGACCTTTTATCTCCAATATATAATTTAGTCTATGTATGATCATTTTTTCCATCAGTTTACATAAATTAGAAGTTAAAGCAATTGGCCTATAATTAATTGGATTGGATTTATCCTTTCCAGGTTTGCCTACTGGTACTATTATTCCATGCTTCCACGACGAAGGAATTTTTCCTGCATTCCATATCTTGTTGAAAAGATTTAAAATAATTTTTAAAGATCTATCTGATAAATGTTGAATCATTACATAACATTTCATCTCTCCCAGGAGATGTATGTTTAACTCCCCCTAAACCCATCTTTAACTCATACATAGAAAAATCTGCGTCTAAAGTGTTTCCAGAAGGACTACTTTTCATCATCACATCTGGGCGCTGATTTTTGTTCTGGATTCTACACTGTTGAATATCCTCTGATACATTATCATCACTATGAACTTTAACAAATACTTTAGCCAGCATTTCAGCTTTTTCATTATCTGTCACAGCTATTCTTCCTTCATCATTTTTTAAAACTGGTAGAGATTGATTTCTATAAATTCCTCCCATTTTCCTAATTGATCCCCATACTTCACTTATGTCAATAGCTTCTCCTATAGTATTACACCAATCTCTCCAGTACTTCTTTTTAGCTGCTCGGACTATTCTTCTTACTTCAGCTTGTGCTTTCTTATATTTAATAAAATGTTCAAATAAATTAGTCTTTTTGATTTTTCTGAATGCTTTATTCCTATAATGTACCGCATTACTACATTGTTCTGTCCACCAAGGCACTGCTTTCCGCTTTTTACATTGTCCCTTTTTCCCAATAATATTATTGGTTACATCATACAATAATTTACTTATTTTCTCATTACATTCATCTATGTCTTCCATCGTATTTAGTTCTACTGCTGTTAGTTCTACCTCACTTAGATATTTATATGGTTCCCAATTTGCTTCATTAAATCTCCATCTTGGAGCTAAAATCATCTTATGTTCTAATACACTCATCCCTACCTTACATACAATTATATAGTGATCACTACCCATATTATTATTGTCCCAAACATCCCATTCACATTTACTAGCTAAATTTTCAGAAACCAATGTTAAATCTATAGCTGACCCAATACCACGTACCTGTCACGAATCCGGCCTATGAACTTCCGTTCACCCACCACCAGAGGTCACTCGCTCACCACATTGACTGTTGCACTACACTATTGTTGCACGGCACCCACGGACTACATTACCCATCAACCATTGCACTGATGACACACACAGCTGATTACACTGATCACACGCTCACACCTGAGACTCATTACACAATCACACACACTACTTAAGCCATGAACTTTCTCAGTTACACTGCCGAGTATTGATCTGCACATAGCTCTCTTCAAGCGCTAGCTGCCTTACTGTGCCATTCCGTGTTTCCGTTCAGTTCCTGTATTGTCCTGCGTTTACCACTCCCCTAGTGTTAGTTGCGATACGGAACCTGTTTGTTGTTTTCTAGTCTGTGTTCCCTGTATTTACCCCTGTCTCTCTGTTCGAACTCTGTTTATTCCCTTGCCTGGATTATTGCTGTGTACCTGGATTTACTCTCTCTGCCTTGCCCTGTTGGATACTGTTCGCCGATCATCGACCCACGCTTGTTCTAGGATTACTCTGTCTTGCCTGTGTTATACCTGTTTGCCATTGCCCGACCCTGCCTGTGTTTTGACCATGTTTCACAATAAAGTCTTGCACATGGATCCGCACGCCTCTCGTCTCGTCAGCCCCGTTACAGTACCAAATCTATTCTCGTATTTCTACCATCATTTAAACAAACTAACCCATTACTGTCTATTATTTCTTCAACAACATCCCCATTATGATCATCATTACTGCTTCCCCATAAAGTGCTATGTGCATTAATCTCCACACCAAATTATTTTATGATTTCCTGACCCAATAACCTTTTCTAATTTTTTTACTTAATCTACTACAAGGATTGTAATAATTTATTATTCTGATATTTTGTTTCTCTGCGTAAATTTCTATAACCACCAATTCATATTCTTCAGTCTCATTAATGACTCTGTATTCTAATTCATTTTTTATAAAAGTGGCCACCCCACCTCCATTACCTGTCTTTCTATCTTTCCTTACAATATTATATCCTTGCAAGACAAAATTTAATTTAGGTTTTAACCATGTTTCTTGTACACAAATTATATTTGGTTTCTTATTTAGAAGATCTATGCATTTTTTTGCTCTTATTATGATTTTAATTCTCTCCGTTCTACTGTCTGTTTGAGCAGAGCAATTTACCACTTCAGCCATAAATGAAACAAATTCAATTTTCTCGATCACCAAACTATCCTCTTTTATCTTTCTCTTATCCAAAGTATTCCCTGTCCATTCTTGTATTTTTATCTCTCTCTGAATCTGCTCGTTTTGTTTTGCTTTTTGGGCTGCTTCAGCATATGTCAACCCCTCATTTATTCTTACATTTTGAATTTTCACAGCATGTTTGTGAACAATGCATCCCCCAAATCCAGCACTATGCTCACCTCCACAATTACAGCATTTTGCCTTCGCTCCTTCGCCACATTTACCATATGCATGATCACCCCCACATCTTGCACAACGTTGTTTTCCTCTGCAAACTGCACTAACATGTCCATACTTCTGGCACTTAAAGCACCTAAGTGGAGGAGGTATGTATGGTCTCACTGGGTAACTTACATAGCCTATTTTTACCCTCTCTGGCAATCTTTCTTCATCAAACTGAAGCATAACCGATAGACTGTCCATCTTTTCTTTGTTTTTCACATACTGTAGCCGTTTTGCTCCAATTACCTCCCCCCCTTCAACGCAACTTTTAATTTTATTAGCATGTACATCAGTAGGAATTCCAGTTATAACGCCTCTAACCCAAGGCTTCATCTTCATCAATGTGTATGATACCGAGTATCCAAGCATCAAATTTATACTTAGTGCCTTCTTTTGTTGTTTTTCGTCCTTACACATGACAATCAAGTTTCCATCTCTCAGAGTCTTTGCACTATTTATTTCTCCTAATGCTTTATTCAGAGATTTAGTCAGTTTAATTGGGTTTATCGTCATGCCAGGCTCTGCAAATTTCATCATTACTTTATATTCTTCTGAATTTTTCCTACTCACGTGGTCATCCTTCCCACTATCCGTAAATGATCCTTGACTATTAGTTTTCTTTCTTTTCCGATTAACTACTTTCCACCATTCATTCCCTCCTGCACTCCCGTTACACGAATCATCTTCCATTTCCGGATCACTAGCAGAGCTACCGTAATTTCCTGCCATCAGTGTCACAGTCCAGTGTTGCCACCCCAAGGACAAGGCTCAATAACCAACACAGGGTTATATATAGGCAGACACAAATGAGCAAACAAGACACACCTGGAATCAATGATAGGGTAATCAACAGAAAAACTACATCTAGACTACAAATAGACAGGAAACAGAAATTGAATAGACAAAAGACATGACCCAAAACACAGAAAACAGGCCAAAACCGTAACAGGCAAGTGCACATCAAATGTACACTCTAAATCACAATGGGTATGAATGAGTGAACAAATAGGGATGCAGTTTTATACATTTCGTTCAGACACCACTACAAATTTCCAGACACCTGGTATAGTGCACTATAAAGGGGATAAGGAGATATTTCAGTTGTAGTGTTGCTTGCTGGTTATCACAGTTGCAGCTGGTTAGGACAAATCTGTGATTAACATGGTAGAGACCTTTTATCACTTGTCGATTTATCACAACGTAGTTAGGACACTGTGTGAAAAATCTGAACAAATTAAATGTATTGCATTAACTGTTACTGCTAATTGTGACGCTGCCATGATCTAACATGAACAAATCTATTGTAACCTCTTATTATGTCATATGTATGTGTGTTCAGTTTAATGAGACGGGCCGAGGCAGTGTGTGCAGTCAAGCCATCATGTTGGTGACGGATGGAGCTGTGGAAACATATGACGCTGTCTTTGCCAGGTACAACTGGCCTGATAGAAAGGTAAGAAGAGTTTGTAGGACCAGTTTGCAGGGTCAACTGCCAAATAATTTTACAGACTGGAACGCTTTAAATGTAGGTACAATTCTTGTCTCACACAGAGTTTTTATACATTTTCTCATATAAGATCAGAGATTGCTGTTCCTCTTTCTTTTTTTCCAAGCAGTTTTTACTGATGAGTTAGAGAGTGGCTAGAGATATATTAAAATAATAGTAATATTAAGTTTAATATAATATACAACAGGGTTGTTGTAATGGCATTTCTGAACAAAAGAGAACAAAAATTAGCTACCATTCAAAACTGTGGCATAATGTGGCAGAACTATGGTGCAGTGGTATTATGAAATAATACCATGGTACTTTGACATGAATTATTACCATATTGTAGAGGTACTTTTAATGTTGTTGAGTTTTAACAGTTCCTCATGATTCAGACTGAACCAGAAACTGATTCAAACCATTTTGTTAACCACCTGACGTAGAGAAAGAACGAACTGATGAATCAGGCATACTAAACAACCGATGAATCAGGTATATTAAATAAACAACAAAAAATGACTGCAGAAATACACTGAGGGGTAAATAAATGTTTCTCAGGTCAGTATTCTGCCAGACAAGAACAGTAATGTTTTAGTGGGTCTGGTGGCAGGACACATGAAGCAGAGTTTAAACACGTACTGAATTTTGCTTGGTAAAAAAAGCACCCCAATGTGAGCCAATATAGTGCTCTTTTGTGCATCTCCCCCAATCATGCTGTTATTGTTCCCTACATGTATAGCACTGTTAATGCTTCCCTCGCTCAGCATGTCTAATGTCTTCCTGGGTGGTCTAAATCTAATGAAAAGCTACTGCTTGTTAATGTTTCACACTTATTGGTCATATTGCTAGTGGTTCCTTGCAGTTTACATTAAACCACCATTAAATGTAATACCGTACCTTCATTAATCTAACTTGCCATGCAATGAAACCTTTATACCTTACATCTTAATGGTCTGTTGAGTGTAATGACATTGGCAAACTATTGAAAATCTTTTAAAACAATCTAGAATCCATTTTGATTTTCATGAGCTTTGATCTTTTGATACCCTAAAGTGAGACTGCTTAGCAAACAGAAAGTATTATTTTGAAAGTATTATTTAAGAACCCAAATGTCAATCATTTGAATATTATCCATAGGTATTATTAATTCAAGCACTCACTATCCATGAGTCCCTAACTGCTGAACTAAAGGAGTCCCAAATGGCACTCTAAACCTTTGCAGTGTTACTCTAAGTCCATATTTTCATGACATAATGCCATTTTGACTGCTGGATACAAGTCTGCTGTGGAGTCTAAAATGACAAATGAGAAACCCAAATGGCACACTTTACAGTCTTGTTGACTTAACAGACATGAGTATGTGGCAGCATAGTCAGCAAGAACGCATGTGCACATTAACTGTGCCATAGTTTGTTGCTCAGGGTTCTTGTGGTGAGGGCCCTTACCTCTCTCCAGTTCATTAATCAGATTTCTCATTCTATAAGGTCTCTTCTCAGACATCATCTCTGCTTGCCCACTCATAAGCTTCACTATGTACAGTACATTTGTCACTATTCAGTTTTTTCTTTAGATTTGTTAGATTTAGGCACAATATGAGTCTGATAGCTCTTGAGTATTTCACAGGTCTAAAATGCTTTAACTAAAACAAGGGAACAAATTAATTAACAGTGGGAATGACATTCTAATTTGTGGCCACAATCTCTTGGGTGTGTTAGAACATTGCTATGGGAAGAGAATAATTTTATAATTAACACATATATTAGTTTGGTAAAGTGCACAGAGTATTATCAACATGGCAGAAAACAAGAAATTGGTATGCATTCTATGTTCTCCACTACTAAGGGACAACCGCAGTACTTCTTCTGTGACCTCCAGTATATCATACAGCACCTCTCTCTTCACCTCAGTTTTCCTACATGCATGTGTGTGTGGGTGTGTGTGTATGTGTTTTATCTTAATGGCAGCACATAATGGAGGCACAGAGAATGTGGAAGCAACATTTGTTCAATAATATGTTCAGTGATATTGATTGGTTCTGGTTTCCTAACAGAACATATTCAAGCATTGTGCACTATAAATTTGACTTCTGATTACATCCACTATCATTATAGTTTTCTTTCTATTTTTTTTAAAATTGTATTACAAAATAGCTTTAATTGTTTGGTTGGCCAAACATTTATTGAAGCTAAACAATTAAAGAGCAAATTAGATGCAGTCAGGGTATTGTGTCTTATCTGCTGTTGAGGCACTGTACATTAGCTCTATCTTCAGTGATTAAACATGACTGACAGCTAACCTAAGCTCTCCTGTCTGCAGGTGCGTGTGTTCCCTTACCTGATTGGTCGGGAGTCTGCCTTTGCTGATAACTTGAAATGGATGGCCTGCGCTAATAAAGGTTAGGCTTACTCATTCTTCCTCATAAAGCTCGGTAAACATTTATTCTGCTAATTAATGAACAGTGAAAGAATGACCTGATCTCCATGTGTGTGTAGTGAAAAACAGAATACTTTATTTATCATGTCTTAGTTTGTGTGTGTGTGTGATTTGATCCTGTTGACAAGTCAACCAAGTTTCCCAAAAGCAACCATGGTCGCAAGTTCCGTCGTTACCAATAGAGTTCAATGGATCTTACAACCATAGTTATCTAATGATGCTTTTGGGAAATGCACCCCGGGATGATAATCTGAACAATGGGATTTTGTGAGTATTTGTACATATTTTTATATGAAATGTGTTTATACCGCACATACATTTTCTTATGTTTGCATAGACAATAAAACATACAGTGTTGTAACAGTACATTGTCCTGTATAGTTTATGCAGAGTGCTGATTTCTTCCTCACCACCAGGGGGTCTTAGTGTGCTTTCTGGTTATGATATAAGCAATAGAAATAATAGAGTAAGATATAGGACAACATGGGCTGCATCTGAAATTGCAAATTTTCCTACTATATAGTAGGTGAAAAAAGTATGTGACAAAATGTCAGAATTCGCAGTATGGATGACCTATTTCCAGCAATTCTGAAGTGTGAAGTGTGGTTATGATGGACACTTTACTATCCCATGAAGCCATTGGAGAGGAATGTCCGTAAAGCAACGTAGCCAAAGCTGGTAGGTGACATAATAATGACAGTATGGCAAATGTAGTACGTCCAGATTACATTTAGACTGCACACATTCATACTATATAGAACAGGGTCATTTCATCAACCCAGGTCATTCAACTCAACCCCACCAAAGGTGTCCGGTTTAAATTTTAGATTTTTTTTTTTTTTTCTGGTAAAAGAAATACATAAATGGAGGAGAAAGCCAAAATATTAAATGTCATAAGTAATCCACTATGTTATAGAAGGGGGTCAAAATGACAATTTTCACCTGAGATTCAGAGCCAAATTACAGGGGAGTAAAAATGACTTCAGGAAGATGGCAGCATCATAACGTTATTTTTACACTTGGAGATTGGGGGGTCTATTAGTAAAATCGATTAACTTTAGCAATCTTTGTTGCATTATATGCCAATGGTGACAGTTCAAAAATGGGAAAAAGCTTTTTTTTTTTTTTTTTTTTTTTTTCTCCAGTAACTCAAGAGAATCATTAAAGGTATCTTAATATCCTTCTATATTTTAGTTCTTGATTTTCAGTGTGGCTTTGAGTAAATTGTTAAATTGTACACATTTTCAGTGGTCAAAAGACAAATGTGGGTCTCTTTACATTCAGCTGATACTTTTTTTTTCATCTAAAGAGTCTGAAATGACTGCATGTCTGAAGAAAAAAAGAATAGTTCAGCCATGAAACTCTGCTTGCATTCTAATCGACCCTTCACAAAGACCCGCACCCCTTCGTTACTGTTGCTATGTCCGACAAGCCATGGCGCTCTCATGCCACACATGCAGTGAAAAAATGCATCACTGAGCAAAGAGAAAACTAACAACGCACCGAAAGACAAGACAGAGCAGGTTACTTTTGGTATAAAACAAAGTCTCAGCTTTCAAATTTTGTCATTTTGTTTTAGGAAATTCAAACAATAAATACCATTTCGTGGCTCTTTAACATATTGTGACAAATCAATGTATTGCCTCAGTTCAAGCGGCACGTGAACAGATCGTCTCGGTTACATATGTAACCCTCGTTCCCTGAAGAAGGGAACGGAGACATCACGTCGGTGACCAACGAATGGGATCTCACCTGAGATCATCTTCGAGTGTAAACTAAACGAACCAATGCACATTGGCATGCGATAATTGCATCCAGCTGCTGCTCATCACAGCACGAGCATAAGTAGGCAGCAGGTGCAACGCATACTCAGGTTTTCACTGAGGAGCCGAGCCAGGTGCCCGGCCGCTTCTTCAGGGAACGAGGGTTACATATGTAACCGAGACATTCCCTTTCAGTCGGTCACTCCGAGTCACGTCGGTGACCAACGAATGGGATCCCTACCAAAGCGCCATGGCTGCTGCCCCTTCCAGCGCCCCTCATAAGCCACCTGTTCCCCCCGCAGCAACTGGGGTGGAAGATAGGACAGGGCTTACGTAGAGAGAGTTTATTACTGTTGTTCCACTACACCCATACAGTAAGACTTATTGGATAACACTGGGAAATGCTGCAGAATCAACATCCTGCCCGCAGGGAGGTATCATGTGGAGATTACACGTATGGACTGGGAATTAAGGGCAATACAACATATGGAATATCTCTGAGGTGGCTCTGGGCCAGTTAGGAGGGAGTCAACACCGACAGGGACGGCAGAGCGGAATCTGCCAAGGGAAAGACACGAGCTGACCAAAAGGGGAACCGTACCGTGGAAGAATACACACATGGGATCACCATGGGGATCACAACATATGGCACCTAGCCTAGCACAGGGGTTAACCAACAGGGCACTTTACAAGTGTTAGGCCTGGCGCCGGACGCTCTGCTACGTCTGGCTGTCGAGGGTGACGGAGGAACTCCACAGGGTTCGCCATATGCGGAACTGAACTGAAGAGCAGAATAAGCTCACGTATCTGGTCCGTAGAGGGGAATGGCGCAGCAAGCGAGACACCGAGCAGTTCCTCTGGCCTTACTGGTTATTTGAGGCGAGTACACGAGAGGACACTGGCTCTACACGAAGGCTATAAAACCTAGCGAACGTGTTGGGTGCATCCATGCCGAGGGTTCCCCCGGTCAGGGAATAGAACAGCTGGCAATGGGACGTGTCTGGAGAGGCAAACAGGTCTACCTGTGCGGCTACGAAGTGTCTCCATATCAGCTGGATTGCCCGGGGATGGAGTCTCCATTCTCCCGGAAGCACATGCTACCGTGAAAGCTCGTTGGCTGCATGATTGAGCAGGCCCAGAATGTAAATGGCACGAAGCGACCTCAGATGCTTCTGACCCCATAGGAGGAGATGGCGGGCGAGTTGCCACATACGATGGGAGCATAGACCACCCTAATGGTTGATGTACGCAACGGTCGCAGTGTTGTCTGTACGGACCAGTATGTGCTTGCCTCGTAGCAGCGTTTTGAAGCGGCCCAGTGCAAAACGTACTGTAAGCAACTCGAGGCAATTGATGTGCCAATGCAGATGGGGACCCGTCCACAATCCCGAAGCTGCATGCCCATTGGACGTGGCACCCCAGCCTGTGGTGGGGGCATCCGTGAACACAACAGCATGCCTGGACACCTGTACCAGGGGAACTCCTGCCCGTAGAAATGCAGGGTCTGACCACGGGCTGAAAGCTTGGCTACAGGCCAGAGTGATCGTCACTCGGTGCGTCCCGCGTTGCCACGCCTATTTCAAGACTCGACCATGAAGCCAATGCTGAAGCGGCCTCATATGAAGCAGTCCGAGTGGCGTTACTGCGGCTGCAGATGCCATATGCCCCAGGAGCTTCTGAAATTGTTTCATTGGGGCCGCTGTCCTGCACTTGAAAAATTCAAGCAGTTCAGCATTGACCGAACACGTTCCTCATGCTGTCAAGTTGACCGAGTCCAACTCCATACCAAGAAAAGAGATTCTTTGCACTGGAGAGAGTTTGCTCTTTTCCCAGTTGACCTGAAGTCCCAACTGGCCGAGGTGACTGAGCACCATGTCCCTGTGCTTGTACAACTGCTCCTGGGACTGATCCAGAATAAGCCAGTCATCCAGGTAGTCGTCCTGTGTTCTCTCATGGGAACAAGGGCCGCCTCCGCAACCTTCGTAAAGACGCTGGGCGACAGGGACAGCCCAAAGGGAAGGACCTTGTACTGATATGCCCGTCCCTCGAACGCAAAGTGGAGAAATGGCCCGTGCGAGGGAGAATCGAGACATGAAAGTACGTGTCCTTCAGGTCGATCGCTGCAAACCAAGCTCGGGGACGGATGCATTCGAAAATATGTTTCTGCGTTAACATTTTGAATGGTAGCTTGTGAAGGGCCCGGTTTAAAACTCACAGGTCCAAGATTGGTCGTAACCCATCGCCTTTCTTGGGTACAATGAAGTAAGGGCCGTAAAACCCCGACCTCATATCGGCTGGAGGGACCAGCTCTATCGCGTCCTTCGTCAGCAGGACTGTGATTTCTGCCCGTAAGACAGGAGCATCGCTGGTCAGCACGGAAGTGAACTGGATGCCCCTGAACTTGGGGGGACGCCAGGCAAACTGAATCGCATAGCCGAGTCTGACGGTCCGAATGAGCCAGCGAGACAGACTGGGAAGTGTTAGCCAGAGCTCCCAGAAACCGTACAAGCGGGACCAGAGGAACCACAGATGTACCCACGGTGGGGCAGCGTGGTGGAGGACAGGGACCCGACTTGGAAGGCATAGCGTCTCGAAGTGGAGTCTGGGTGTGCGGTGCAACACCTACCTGGCTCCACGGTTTGGCAGGGGGCGCGGGAGAAGGCTCCTTGAACCGGGCCCTGCTGCCCGCTGGCGATAGTAGAGGGGGATGAGGCTGGCCAGGCATAGCGTGACTCAACGTCATCCGCGCCCTCTTGGAACCCAGAGATAGTGGAAACTGCTCTTTTTTTTTTTTTTGGATACCGCTGGCTGGAAGGCCAGCAGCAGAACAGAAAGAAAACAAAAGATTCTCACCTGGCCCTCCTCCGGGGGAGGGAGTGGTGCCGTCATCATCTCACAAAGAGCTGTCTCCTCCATCTCTGAGTTGCCCGTCTCGGGGCCGCTTGCATTTATGCTTGCCGCCTGGTTTGGCAGGGGCCTGGATGGGCGATGCCGCACCCCTGTGGCCAGCTCCCCGCTGTGACCTCGGTGGATGCTGCTGCTGAGGCAGAGCAGGAGCGGAGGAAGCCGTAGGGGGGCGCCCTCGGCGACGAGCAGGCGGAGCATCTGCAGCCGGCAGTGGGGTGAAAGCAGCAGCAGGCAGCTGGGGCAGGATGTGCTTGATAGCCTCCATCTGCTTCTGGGGAGCCGAGAACTGTTGGGCAAAGTTCTCGACTGCATTGCAGAATAGGCTGCCCTGGGAGATAGGGGAGTTGAGAAAATGATATTTGTCGGTCTCCCGCATATCCCCCAGGTTCAGCCAGAGATGGCGTTCCTGGACCACCAACGTGGCCATCATCTGACCCAGGGAGCACGCTCTCAGGGCGAGGTCCATCTCTGTGCGCAGCTCCTGCATCAGCCCTGGGTCAGAACTACCCTCATGCAACTCTTTTAGTGCCTTGGCCTGGTATACCTGCAGGAGTGCCATGGTGTGCAGGGCGGAGGCAGCCTGTCCAGTGGCTCCGTAAGCCTCGGCTGTAAGAATGGACGAGAACTCGCAGGCCCTGGAGATGCGGGTTACCTCTCCAGGTGGAAACGCTTCTTGGACACAATTGCATCACAACCGCACGCTCCACCGAGAGGATCGCTGCGTACCCCCTGGCCACCCCGCCATCGAGGTTAGTGAGGGAGGAGGAGGCACCAGACCGGTTTCAGGCAGAAAAAGGTGCCGTCCATGACCTAGTCACCTCCTCATGCACTTCCGGGAAGAATGGCACTGGCGCGGAGGGCTGAGAATCAGCCCTGGCCGCCCTGAGATACCAATCATCTAACCTCGACAGTTCATGACACGGTGGCTGTTTCCACTCGAGCCCTACTGCCTCGGCATTCTGGGAAAGCATAGCTGTCAATTCTGGGTCAGGCTCGGGCAACGGTACTCTCCCCGAAGGGGGCAGCGCAGCCAAGTCCTCATCCCCAGACTCCAGCTCACCCTCCGATGCCGAAATCGACATCTGGTCATCCGGAGGAGCACCGAATGAAACAACCAGACCTCCGTACGAGGAGCCGACATGTTCACCGGCAGCTCCACAGCTTGTGGCGTGCTAGAGGAATGGGGAACCCAAGGAGATTTACTCAGCGGGTTTGCCCCCACTGTAACCCTCAGGTCACCCTGTGTATTCGCCAAAGTAACCCCTTTCTGCTGAAAAGAAGAAAATCTATATCAGGGCATAGATAAGGGGACTCCACCTCCCTTGAGGTATTGGAGTCTCGACCACAATGCCGAGATGGTCATCCTTACAAAGACGCACCCGTGTATGCTCTTTTAGGGAAATTAGCTCTTTTAGTGCTGAAGCGCACAGGGGAACCACCGCTGCAGCGCTGTCACACCAACACCAGTTGAAGAAGCTTCTTCCCAGAGCACTCGTAGACTCGTTCAGAATCCTCTTCGTATGATAGGCAGATGAGAAAAATAGAACCGCTCGGCTCTGAAACGAAAAGCTGAGTATGCGTTGCATCTGCTGCCTACTTATGCTCGTGCTGTGATCTGCAGCAGCTGGATGCAATTATCGCATGCTAATGTGCATTGGCTCGTTTAGTTTACACTCGAAGATGATAGGGCTCTCAGGCGAGATCCCATTCGTTGGTCACTGACGTGACTTGGAGTGACTGACTGAAAGGGAACATCTCTTACACTATACTAGTTATAGCATGAAATAAACATGAATAAACATCAGAAGGAATCTTGTTTCCACCATGGAAAGATGTCAATACACACCATTTCTTGAGTTCGAGTCCACCAACATTAATCTACTCTCCTGTCTGGTTTGTTTGTCAGACAAAAATGGCAGATTCGGTTTTATAATTGGTCCGATAACCAGTCAATCAAACTCCTTGTGCAGGGTCAATTGCCAATCAGATTTACATTCTCATTACCATTTACCTATATAACCAGAACATATTCAGTGAATGTTATGTATGTACGCTATGCATGTCCTCATTTTAGCACACGCCTCCCCAGCACCACCTGCCTAGATCTGCTAGGGGGATCTTACTCTCTCTAGCAGCAGCAGCAGCAGCATGTTTCCTTTTAATTTTATGATCTGAGCATTTAGCAATGCAAGTCTACTTACTCTCCAGCAGCAGCAGCAGTGTAGCCGATCTAGTCTGCCAAGACCAAATCTATGCACATTCTATTTACATTAATAAAGACTTTGTAATGTATCCCAAGAGCTGTCATGACTGAAATAATTTTAAAATTAGATATACAGGTGCATCTCAATAAATTCAAATGTCGTGGAAAAGTTCATTTATTTCAATAATTCAATTCAAATTGTGAAACTCGTGTATTAAATAAATTCAGTGCACACAGATTGAAGTAGTTTAAGTCTTTGGTTCTTTTAATTGTGATGATTTTGGCTCACATTTAACAAAAACCCACCAATTCACTATCTCAACAAATTAGAATATGGTAACATGCCAATCAGCTAATCAACTCAAAACACCTGCAAAGGTTTCCTGAGCCTTCAAAATGGTCTCTCAGTTTGGTTCACTAAGCTACACAATCATGGGGAAGACTGCTGACCTGACAGTTGTCCAGAAGACAATCATTGACACCCTTCACAAGGAGGGTAAGCCACAAACATTCATTGCCAAAGAAGCTGGCTGTTCACAGAGTGCTGTATCCAAGCATGTTAACAGAAAGTTGAGTGGAAGGAAAAAGTGTGGAAGAAAAAGATGCACAACCAACCGAGAGAACCGGAGCCTTATGAGGATTGTCAAGCAAAATCGATTCAAGAATTTGGGTGAAGTTCACAAGGAATGGACTGAGGCTGGGGTCAAGGCATCAAGAGCCACCACACACAGACGTGTCAAGGAATTTGGCTACAGTTGTCGTATTCCTCTTGTTAAGCCACCCCTGAACCACAGACAATGTCAGAGGCATCTTACCTGGGCTAAGGAGAAGAAGAACTGGAGTGTTGCCCAGTGGTCCAAAGTCCTCTTTTCAGATGAGAGCAAGTTTTGTATTTCATTTGGAAACCAAGGTCCTAGAGTCTGGAGGAAGGGTGGAGAAGCTCATTGCCCAAGTTTCTTGAAGTCCAGTGTTAAGTTTCCACAGTCTGTGATGATTTGGGTTGCAATGTCATCTGCTGGTGTTGGTCCATTGTGTTTTTTGAAAACCAAAGTCACTGCACCCATTTACCAAGAAATCTATGGGGTATTGTCAAGAGGAAAATGAGAAACAAGAGACCAAAAAATGCAGATGAGCTGAAGGCCACTGTCAAAGAAACCTGGGCTTCCATACCACCTCAGCAGTGCCACAAACTGATCACCTCAATGCCAAGCCGAATTAAGGCAGTAATTAAAGCAAAAGGAGCCCCTACCAAGTATTGATCACATATACAGTAATTGAACATACTTTCCAGAAGGCCAACAATTCACTAAAAAGGTTTTTTTTTTTTTATTTTTTTATTGGTCTTATGAAGTATTCTAATTTGTTGAGATAGTGAATTGGTGGGTTTTTGTTAAATGTGAGCCAAAATCATCACAATTAAAAGAACCAAAGACTTAAACTACTTCAGTCTGTGTGCACTGGATTTATTTAATACACGAGTTTCACAATTTGAGTTGAATTACTGAAATAAATTAACTTTTCCACAACATTCTAATTTGAGATGCACCTGTATATCTTGTTTCCCTCCATCAAAACAATTGCATAGAACATACCTGTCCGTGTGCCATAAATATTCTTTTTCCAATGTTTGCATGCCTGTACCTCTAGAAGTATTAAAGATATCTCAATAGCCTTTTACATTCTGGTTCTTAATAAACTTTCCTTTTGTTCTTTTATTCTCTTAATGTTTAAGGCCCTATATGATTCAGTCCTAAAGATATGGGGTGCCCAATGTGACTCAGTGTCCAAATTCTGTTTTCAATGGTTGAAAACCAAATGTGGTCACTAAGCATACAGCTGATACTTTCATTTAAATAACAATGTATGAAGAACAAATAATATTTAAAGTAGAAATATATATTGTTTCCCTCTATCCAAACAACTACATAGAACATACTTATCTGATTGCTAAAATTGTTCTTTTCTCAAAGTTTGCATGCCTGTAACTCAAGAAGTATTAAGTATTAGAAGTATTTTCCTTTGTAACCTTTATTTTAAAGGCCCTATATAGTTATATAAGCTACAATGGTAGAATAGTCCGTGGATGAAGGTAAGTAGCACCACCCATACAAATATTCCACAGTCACTGGATTTAATAGACAGTTATCTTATCTTTCAGAATATTGGCAAACACAAGGGGAGCTGGAGACTGGAATAATGAACTAGAGTTTTGGAGACGGGGAGGATATCACACAGGTAAGTTATCCAGGTAAGTCGATTGCACGAATAAAGGAGTAGTCCTAATCATAGACCAGACCCCGGAGACGTGAGAGGTGTAGGCTTATATGCAGGGTGGTTGATGAGATGATAGATTAATGACAGGTGCAGATGATGACAGAATGAGTGCACAGGAGACCATGGAGGGGCAGTGTCTTTGGAAGCCACCAGTGGCTTGTAACACGAAGGGAGATGAACAAACTCTGAGTTTCAGATTAGGTTTAGAGTTGACAAAACCAAACAAATCCAACTTGGTTTAGATCAGGTTCAGCGGGCTCACAAGATCGATAAAAATGTTTTCTGTCAACTCAGGGTTGATCAAGAGTTTGTGATTAACTCTAGAGCATGTGCACCTGAAAGTGTGACGTGCAGCAAACAGCCAATTACACAAAACATGGAGAGCGTCAGTTTGATTCACTTCTCGCAAAAGTCACTGCAATTCACTTCTCTGTTAAAAATGAATAGATATTGTTATTAAAGATATAATTAATTTTAAAAAAAGTAGGGCGCAATGAACACTGAGTAGGGACCATGTCAATCGGAACACAGTTCATGCATGGAGCATTCTTATTACGCTCCTTGAACAATGACTATGCTGCATGTGTTATAACAATAGCAAATGTTAATACTTTATCCAGAAAAGGCAAATCTTGGTTTATTGCTGTGAATACAATGTGTGGGGAGAGGCGTGGGATTTGTTTCAAACATAGATATGATACTGCATATTTAAACTCTTGGTAGCTTTAAAAGCTGTTAAAATGAACAAAATCCCTTCTTCCAAATATTTCTGAAACTGATTCAAATATGTAATATTGTGAATAAACTACTGAGAGCAAGTTAATATGCCTCAATCTGACCATTTCAGTGCATTTTTAGCACTCAGATATATAAACAAACACTCCCAACTTTTTTTGGAGTGTGTTGCAGCCATCAAAATCTAAATTTGTTTATATTTACAAAATACAATTAAGTTGGTCAGTGAAAACACTGGAAATCTTTTGTTTGCACTTTTTTTCCAATTAAGTAAAGATCAATTAAACAGAGAATTAAAGGTGACGTCATGAAAATCTGACTTTTCCAGGTTTTAACCCTTTAGGCACCAGGGTTTTTTGGTGGGATAAATGCTGGATTTTGATATCAAGATTTCAAAAGCTTGTGGCTTGAAAGGGCTTAAAGATAGAGATCTACTGTAAATTAGAAAAATGTTGGGCATGACTGAAAGTTTATGTGGGGTGTAAATATACTCATCTAATTTGCATATTATGACGTCATCAGTGGGCGGCCCTCTTGAATATCATAATATTCAGGAAATAGTAGATATTGAATTGATGTTTGAACTTATTTGCATGTTTTTTTTGTTTTTTTTTGTCTTTTTATCCTCATTCTAAATGATCAGAAAAGAGGAAACCAACAATGAAACCGGAGAAAGTACTAAATTATTACTATACTATATAGTAGTAAAACGCATGTGAAGAGTAGCCTACTTTTTGATCAGTTCATCAGTAATATTCAGGAAATAATAGATATTGAATGGATGTTTGAACTTATCTGCATGTTTTTTTTTTTATCTTCATTCCAAATGATCAGGAAAAGAGGAAATCAACAGTAAAACAGGAGAAAGTAGTAAATTATTACTATATTACTGTGCCATAGTAAAATACATGTGCCTATTTTTTTATCAGTTGACCAGCTATCTGCCCAATCAGGTATCTAGGTGACAGTTTATAGTTCTTGAGAGTATGGTACCTCTCATTGCATGGCACATCGCACAGACCTACCCCACACTGAATGCACCTGTTCTGGCAGCCCTTAGAGCGCGCGCGATCAGAACAAACGATGCAATCTGGCCTATCATCAGCACCGCTGAGCCAGTGGCGCTCAGAGAGCAACAGCTCTCCTATGGACACTAAGACCACGTCCACCCCTGCCACCCCTATCCCCGTTGGGCAAAGGGTCAAAATGAACACTTGTTTCACTTGCTTCGTGAACACTCGCGCCTTGCGCGGCGGCACCAGCTGCAAAGATGTACCAGGAGAAGCGCGATCATTAGATGACTGATCGTCATTTCCAAAAGGCAAATATTGCCCTTCAGAGTCAGAATCGGCGAATAACATTTGCAACACATCCTCACGGTACAACTCTTTGGTTCATTCGTTCATTCGTTTTTTGATTTAATATTGAAAACAGAAACATTTTCGCCATTTTTGTTTTTCGTTTTTTCAAAACAACGAAAAAACAAGAAATCGCCTTGATTTTCCGTTTTTTACATTCAGGGATAAAAAATGGATGATGTAACGAAGAGTCAAAGGCGAGCGGATCCATTTGCAGGTTTTTTTATTAGTTCAGTGTCAGGCACATACAATGATCAATCACCAGCTTCAGGGATAACACAGATAATCCAGAGACATAGACGTATTCCAGGCAGAGGTCGGGGCAGGCAGCAATCAGCATAAACAGAGTCGAGAAACAAGAGCAATGGTCGAAGAGGCAGGCGGCAGAGAATCACAAGGAGTACAAACAGTCCAAGATAATGCACGGCAGAAACAAACACAAGGAAAACGCTCGGAAATGTCAGACTGGGCTAAACAAGACTTCGCAGTGAACTGAAGGTGTGAGTGACTTATATGCAAGTCTGTAAATGAGGTGCAGGTGTAACTGTGAGATCAGGTGATCGTGTAGTGCAGAGACTGATGGAAAATGTAGTCCGTGTGATGCAACAGTCTGTGTAGTGCTCGTGTCCAAATGATGAAAGGGTGACATCTAGTGGTTGATGGGTGAATGATCCTGGACCGGATCATGACATAGCCCCTCCCCAAGGAGCGGCTTCCAGACGCTAGCATAACAATCCAGGAGGGTGGTGGAACGGAGGTGGAACAGGGGGAGGGAGGGAGGGACGGAGGGCCAGGTCCAGGCTGTAGCCCCCCTGGGATTGATGCATGCCCAATAGCCCACCAAGGTGGTGCAGATGGAGCAGGGGCCCACCAGGGCGGTGCAGATGAGGCAGAAGCCCTCCAGGGCGGAGCAGACGAGGCTGAAGCCCACCAGGGCGGAACAGACGAGGCAGAAGCCCTCCAGGGCGGAGCAGATGAGGCTGAAGCCCTCCAGGGCGGAGCAGACGAGGCTGAAGCCCACCAGGGCGGAACAGACGAGACAGAAGCCCTCCAGGGCGGAGCAGATGAGGCTGAAGCCCTCCAGGGCGGAGCAGGACTCCACCAATGTGGAGCAGACAGAGCAGAAGACCACCACGGCAGACCAGACTGATCAGGAGACCTGGAGACATCAAAGATAGATAACACCGACAGAGCATCTACAACATATGGGGCAGAGACCGGGACCGGAAAAAGTTCATTAATAGCTTTCCTTGTAACAACTGAATGGGCAGACAGTTCATACTCAGGTGCATTGGTCATAACAGGATTGAACAATAGTTCAGATCTGGCCTCCACGGCCAATTCGGGACTGAGCGAGAGCTCTGTGGTCGGGTCAGGACAGGGCGAGAGTTCACAGATGGGTACCACTGACACCTCCGAAGGTTCTGCAGCGGTAACACCAGGAAACAGGTAGAGTTCATTAACCGTTCTTTTGACCGTGACATGACAGACTGAGAGTACATTGCTGGGCGCTACCACCATACAAGGGGCTGAGGCGAGCCCCGCTGCTTCTGGAGGTTCTGCAGCGGGTGCCGTAACCTCGGGCAGTTCTGCGGTGGTGTATGCAGCACAAACGCAACATAAAGCGATTCCCATCCTGGGAAGCACTTCGGACAGGGGAATTAGTTCAAGCACAAAAGGGTTGGAGTGAGTGGGTTTGGGTATACCAGCTGCGCGTGCAGACACCAGCGGTACATCCCTCATACTGGATAACAGATTGGGAAATCGAAGCCCTGACCTTGAATATCTGGGTGTGATGGATGGGACGTCACAAGACTCTGGATGATCAGTTGTGACGTGTTGTGACTCTGGATGGTCAACTGTGATGTGTTGTGACTCTTGACAATCAGCCGAGACGTGACTTGACTCTAGGAGATCAGCAGAGACGTGAAGTGACTCTGGGCGATCGGCTGAGATGTGACTTGACTCGTGAAGAGCAGCCGTGACTTGACCTGACTCGTGAAAAGCAGCCGTGACTTGATGTGACTCGTGAAGAGCGGCTGTGACTTGACTTGGCTTGTGATGATCAGCTGTAACTTGACTAGACTCACGAAGATCAATGGTGACTTGGCTTAACTCATGATGATCAACGGTGACTTGAAGTGACTCTGGCAGATCAGCGATGATATGGCTTGACTCAGGGAGATCTGTGGAGATGTGAAGAGACTCTGGAAGATCGGTGGTGATGTGACTTGACTCATGGATGACAGCTGTGACATAACGGGGCGTGGTTGTGTCCGCCATCTTGTGACCAGACTCCGCTGTCGCCGCCATTTTTTGAGCGTGCTCTGGTGCGGCCCTCATCTCACGAGTGAGCGCGGCGTCGCGTTCCTCTTCCGCGACACCCACAGTAAAAGGAGAGTCACACAATACTAGTGCATAGTCCATGAAGTCTCTCAATCGGACATTCACCTCCCCTCCGGGTAACCGTGATTTAACTGGTTCATTGAGTCCAAAACGGAATAAATCTTTAAACAACACTTCATCATATAGAGGAACTTGATATACCAACTCAGAGAACTGCTGAACATAGTCCTCAATAGATCGATCTCCTTGTCTTAGACCTAGTAGTTGGTCGACTGGATCTATGGTTAGGCTGGATTTGTGAAAGGCTGACATAGAGACCGGAACTAATACCTCGGCTGCTGGATCCTGGTAAGGTGAAGTCTTCTGTAACGAGGAATCAAAGGCGAGCGGATCCATTTGCAGGTTTTTTATTAGTTCAGTGTCAGGCACATACAATGATCAATCACCAGCTTCAGGGATAACACAGATAATCCAGAGACATAGACGTATTCCAGGCAGAGGTCGGGGCAGGCAGCAATCAGCATAAACAGAGTCGAGAAACAAGAGCAATGGTTGAAGAGGCAGGCGGCAGAAAATCACAAGGAGTACAAACAGTCCAAGATAATGCACGGCAGAAACAAACACAAGGAAAACGCTCGGAAATGTCAGACTGGGCTAAACAAGACTTCGCAGTGAACTGAAGGTGTGAGTGACTTATATGCAAGTCTGTAAATGAGGTACAGGTGTAACTGTGAGATCAGGTGATCGTGTAGTGCAGAGACTGATGGGAAATGTAGTCCGTGTGATGCAGCAGTCTGTGTAGTGCTCGTGTCCAAATGATGAAAGGGTGACATCTAGTGGTTGATGGGTGAATGATCCTGGACCGGATCATGACAGATGAACAGTCTGATTGTTCGATTTCCATGTGTGGGAAGGAATTAAATTCCTCTTTCCACTGATTGGTCAAGCAAGGATCAAATGGTGCCGTCATCATGTCGTCTTCAGTTTTGTGCAACAGAATAAGAGTCCTCCGCTGTTAAACTCGCTGTTAAGCGTTAATTGCAACTCCTGCGTTCATCTCCCTCTCATCAAACAACCAGACTAACAAATGGCTTGACACAAACCATACTGGGGCAGCGTCTACACAGGGCTTACTTCTGTGTAGGCATAGATTCTATATGGCAAATATTAGGTGCTTATTGCAGAAATATGTATGCACCTCGGATCTGCAGCCACATCACCCTTTTAGTCTATTTCTTTTTGGCGCACAGCACATTTTATTTAGCTGTCCAGTTATCAAAATCTGTGTGGGAAAGCTGCGTGACATTTACATTATAGTGAAGTGCAGACCAGTATCAATTTTACTGTGAATATAAAGCTATCTTACCATTTTGATTATTATTTCGAGCTTTTTTATGAGAAGTTTATATGATACTGTCATTATCTGACGGCATGTTACACATGTATATAATGCATGCTATTTTTTTTTAGAAAAGGGCATTTTTCTAACTTTATAAAACATGTATGTCACCTTTAATATTTCTGAATTTAGTCGATATTTGAAAAAAATATGACATTATAGGTGTTACCTATTAAATCAGTACCAACCAAAGCCATCTTTGCACTGTCGCACAGAAGCTGCATCTTAAGTTGAATATAGATGTATTTACACAATTAATGCTACTCAGACAGCAGTAAATGCATTAACACAGCAATTGCATTATGGAATGAGATTAATGTTTTAAACAAAAACATTTTGAATAGCCTACGGAAATATGAAATGAGTGACAAAATGAAACAATAGGATACTTGAATTATGAAGGTTACATCGCCATTAGGTGGCGGCAAGTCATTGTGTTGATGAATGAGTCATAGAGTCATCAATTCAACCGACTCCTTCAAAATGCTGATTTGTTCAGGAGCAAAGTAAATGGGTCATTGAACCACTCACTCAAGCGATTCATTCAAAGACTCGGATTCATTCAAGAATGAAACGCTTGTGTTTTAAGTCAGTTTATTCTCATTATCAATGAAACTGTACTGTCTAAAATAAAAGTTATGACTGCTGCGTATTCACACTAAAATCAGTACTGGTCTGAGCTTCACTATAATGCATTCACCCCGTGTTGTCCAGTGCGTCATGCTGCTTTGCCACACAGATTTTGACAACTGGACAGCTAAATAAAATGTGTGGTGTAAGACTAAAAGGATAATGTCGCTGCACATCCGAGGTACAAACATATTTCAGCAATAGGCACCTAATATTTGCCATATAGAATCCCCAACGGAGAACTCTTATTCTGTTGATGACATGATGATGGCACCGTTTCATTTTTGCTTGACTAATCAGTGAAAAGGGGCGTTTAATTCCCTCCCACACGTGGAAATCAAACATCCAAGCTGTTTATCCATTTTCTACCCCTAAATGTAAAAACCAAAATTTAAGATGAATTTTTTGTCTTTTCGTGTTTTTGAAAAAACGAAAAATGAAAATGGTGCCGTTTTCTCATGTTTCTGTTTTCAATATTAAATCAAAAAAAGAATGAACGCAACGTACACGGACCCTCTTTATTAGCAATTTGCCGATTTTCTCTCACAAATCTCACAATTTACTCAGATGCTATGAACTGAACTGCTTCCGCATCAAAGACACAATAGCTCACTTGCTCTGCTATTTCCTTGAACAATTTTGGTCTAGAATTGAAGTACTACATGTCTGCCATCTAGTGGTAGGGAATACAAATGAGATATTACACCATATTAGGAGCTACAGTTTATTTTATGAAGTATGACGTCTTGTCGCAATTTTGCGACTTTGGCGCTTAGAGGGTTAAATGCTATAA
This sequence comes from Spinibarbus caldwelli, assembly GCA_039654775.1. Taxonomy (NCBI): domain Eukaryota; kingdom Metazoa; phylum Chordata; class Actinopteri; order Cypriniformes; family Cyprinidae; genus Spinibarbus; species Spinibarbus caldwelli. Next base: position 1,732,401 of record CM077249.1, on the reverse strand, counting down.
TCAGGTCCCCAGTGCATCTACCAACCAAGGAAATGTGAAAAAGATTAATCCAGTAACTTTGTTTTGGTAAGCCTTTTTCTGCAAACGTCTGAAAAAACGAGCGTGCCTGATCTCGCTCCCCTAGTGACGAAAAGGGATCTCATTATAATATTACCGCCCCTTAATCTGTAAGTTCCCATCCACGGCGCGGTCATTTTGATTTTGCAAGCGACAACGGTGTACCAGTTCTAATGCCATGGTGAAAGTTTGAGCAAAACATGCTAACTGTTCTGCCTGTGGCTGCACTGATGATCACATAACACTATTTACAGTTCCAGCCTCAGAGACAACTGAGCAGTGGATTTAATGATTTATTTACTGTATATTGCTGCTGCCACACAGATCTAAAATAAACATGCGATTTATTTCCCAGCTGTTTACCTTCACAGTCATAACCGACTGTTTTTGTAACTTACGTGTTTTTAATGTAAACTTGTGTGTGATTGAGAACTTGGTTTAGTATTCACATGCTGTGACAGCCACTTTCTGTCCGTGTGCTTCAGATGTGTGAACTCAGAAAACCATGTATCAGAAATTTAAACTAATATGGTTTAAAATGCATGATTTCAGCGTGATAAACATGATAATCAGAACCAAAACAGATGTTTTTAGCAGGCACAAGCTGTAATGGCACAGCTCTCTTCTTGAAAAGGGGGTGGGGAGCAGCAGCTCATTTGCATTTAAAGACACATGCTCTAATATAGCGTGTTTCTGGTTCCACTCAAAGTAGGCATTTTCAAAATGATATAATAAATGATCTGTGGGGTATTTCGAGCTGAAACTTCACAGTTGCATTCTATGGACCCCTGTGACTTTTATTACATATTGTAAAAAGTGGCATAATATGTCACCTTTAACAAATCACAGATTCTTGATTTTATTGCATTTCACAAAACTTTTTTGGAATTGGGGTTGTACAATGTGACCGACAGTTGGTTTATGACCACTGAAAATGGGTACTATTCAACAGTTTGGGCATGGAGCCACATTGAGATCCTTGTATTTTTGGGATTGAACCATATAGGCCCTTTAAAATAAATATTACAAAAGAAAAGTTTGCTAAGAACTAGAATCTAAAATCGTATTGAGATATCTTAATTATTTCAGTTTCTTTCTCCTAGGTATTGTTAGATACCCTTAGCTGATTTCATCAATCATGTCGTCTGTCTAAATGGTTCTTTGTTGAGGAAATTAAAGAGGACAATATAAAACATCAACCAGTTCCATCCAGAAAGCATATGGGCACTCCAGCTCATCCCAAGCTTGTGCCTGAATCTTCCAATCTTCCACAGACTCTTCACCAGCAAACATCAGAACAGCTTATTTAACATCTTCCCTTGGGTCCAAAAGGCTGTGTCGACAGTGTGAACCTGATAGCAAAGTTAATGGATCCCTTGATCATTTATGCCAGATTGTCAGAAAAGGAGGTTCACCCTTCCCCAGTCCTCTCATCTAGAGTTTGCGCCAGTGTCAGCTCCAGCCCCTGAAAACAGTTCCAAGCCGGCTCTAGTCCGTGAGTCTTCATTGGGGCCCACTCATGGAGGCCACCATGATCTCCTGTGTTTCAAGTTCCCTCAGCGTGGAGACGGAGGCTGCCATGATACCCCATCTTACTAATTTGGTGGTCATACCTCTACCCTCGACCCCTGAGCTACCTACTGTCAGGTGTTTTTGTATTAGTGTCATGTTTCTTTTTTTTTTTTTTGCATCTTGTATTTTGTTTATGATGTCACATCTCCTTGTAGTTTTGTTTCCTGGTAATAATTACAAATGATGAGCAGGCAACATAGACAGGAAACTGGGAACTTATGAAAAGCTAACTAAAAGTCCGTATAACAAAACTAAAATCCATGAACTAAAACTAACGAACATAACTGTGACATTACACCCTCCTCCGACAAGACGCGGCCTCGCGCCATAACAGAACAAAAAATGACTGGAGGGACGGAGGGGGTTTGGGAGGAGGGCGAAGCAATGATGAAGGGCTGGTGGCAGGAGGATGACTAAACCCCAGCAGCGAAGATGGAGGAAGTCCACTAGAACAGACCCAGACCTTCCAAGAGCTGACAGCCCACAGTGGAGTCAAGGGAGGGAGGAGCCAAGGTGGTGTGGAGGCTGACGACAGCTGGGTGATGACCAATGGAGACGAGGCTGATGGATCTACTAGCGCAGATGGAGAGCCGATGGCACTGAGCGACATCACTGGTTCTGGAGGCCTAGGCAATGCCGCAGCGATGAGTGTCGTAGGCGGAATCAGAGTATCCGAGGTGAAGCTGATGTCATGGAGGACAGAGGCGTACCCAACAGGAAGGAGGAACCTGCTGTAGCCATACGGGTGCAGGGCCAGAATGCAGTGGATGATCTGTGGCTCGACCTCATAGCAGGGATTCCCCAGAGATGTCACAGGGCTGCAGACATCCAGCAGCGGTGAGGTTGGAGAACTGGCTGAGCTCTGCGGTGATGGTGATGAAACAACACTTGACAATAACACAGTCCAAAAGACACAGTCAATGCAGGTGAAAGAAAATAGTGAATCCCAGTCCATAAGCAATGGTGGTTCCGTACAGACAGACAAATTATAATCCACATAGATTGATGAAACTGAAGATTCACAGTCCTTAAATTTATCTGCGTTCTCTTTAAATGATAAAGTTGTTTCAGATAGTGGGTGGGATAGGGTGGGAGTTGAAAAGTCCACATCGAAGTCTATCAGCCTGTCCTCAGTATCCATAGTCACGACTCCCTCATCCGCTGATGTAGCAGGCTCACACCCCAGCAGTGTTGGGCACATTACTTTAAAAAAGTAATTAATTATAGTTACTAGTTACTTCTCACAAATAGTAACTGAGTTAGTAACTGAGTTACATCATTATAAAAATAACTAATTACCAGGGAAAGTAACTATTGCGTTACTTTAAAAAAAAAAAAAAATGTTCAAATGTCAAATAACTTGGATGCCCCCAATATAAAATGCTAAATGAATGAAATGGACTCTAAATAGAATAAATTGTTATTATAAAATAATCTACACTATTTACATTAATCTACACCAGGGGTCACCAAGTTCGGTCCTGGAGGGCCGGTGTCCCTGCAGAGTTTAGCTCCAACCCTAATCAAACACACCTGAAGCAGCTGATCAAAGTCTTGTTAGGTATACTTGAAACTTCCACGCAGGTGTGTTGAGGCAAGTTGGAGCTAAACTCTGCAGGACACCGGCCCTCCAGGATCAAGTTTGATGACCCCTGATCTACACTGTTTATCCATTGACACTTAGCATCAGTCAGTCAAGCATTATAATATGATATTATGATAATTTAGCATTATATGATGATAGAACTTTAGTAATTAGAATAACCAAGTATGAATGCATATTTGTCATGTTGACTGAACTTAGGACTGGTGGTGGTGCTTAAGATGTTGTTTGTCATTTAGTGTTTCTATGAAAAAAAAAAAAAAGGGGGAAAGATTTATAAGATAAAACTACTACGAATTCTACTACTAATAACAATATAAAATGCGCTAAGGATTAATAAGCTGCTGGGTTCATGAATATTAATCACGTAGTCTGTGTTCACTCGAATTGATTTGCTGAAAGCAAAACAGGGATGATAATAGGTGAACGCCAGCCAATGAGATTGTCTTTTGAGCATTAGTTCCGCCCACTACCAGAGAACCCGGCAGTTCTTAAAAGCTGAAGAATTCCAAAGGAACTCCGTTATTTTGACAGGAAAATACAACAAAGAATATCGTTTACATGTAGCGCGTCAATTCTGCATGTTATGAAAGACTCTCTTGCTCTGTATCTTTCTTTGCGCGTGTGAGATAAAGTGACGGCGAGTCGTGCGCATTCAAACTATAGTTTACGGTACGTCAAATACAGCTACACTGCGCATCCATTCAAATGAACTGGAAAAAAAATTATAATAATATTATAATAAATTATAGTAATGTCGCATTTCATTGTCAGTAACGGTAACGGCGTTGTAACGGGGGAAACAGTAATTCGTTTGATTACTCGAAAAAAATAACGCCGTTAGTAACGCTGTTTATTTATAACGCCGTTATTCCCATCACTGCACCCCGGTCACATTCATGTTGGAGATCCTCTTCCGGGGCGAGGGTCAGCTCTGTCCTCTTCTCCTCGAGCTCTGGCTGACGGTTGAAAGCTCTCCATCTGCGAGGGGCATGGGCGACATTCCACAGTCGTAAGTGGTGATTTCGGCTCTGGGTCTGGCTGGTTTCCGAACCAAGCTGCGACGCCCTCCAGACACCAGATGATGGTTTCCCTCCAGTTTAGTCCGGTGGTGTCTGGGAGGTCGATGTGGTTGTTAAAGGTGGCCCTGATCCAGAATAAGGTCATCAGGGTCTTGTTGTAGAGGGAGCTGGTGATGGTAAGCCGTAAAAAAAACTCCCTCGTAAACTCAAGGTGATGAAATTCGTGATGAAACAACACTTGACAATACCACAGTCCAAAAGACAGTCAATGCAAGTTAAAGAAAATAGTAAATCCCAGTCCATAAGCAAATAGCAGTCCGGTCATCTGTCACGGTGTGTTGCAGGCAGGATGACGAAGACAGAAGGATCAAGTAAAAGCAGGCAGACAGGTGGGAATATGCAGAACTTATCACAACAGTGACCGGACAGAGACTAGCAGTGAAGACACAACTTAAATAGCAAACCAGACGAGATGATTAATCAAACACAGCTGGACACTAATAATTACAAATGATGAGCAGGCAACATAGACAGAGGAAACTAGAAACTTATGAAAAACATACTAAAAGTCTGTGTAGAAATTTGTACATATATATAAGTCATATATATATACGGGAAATAAGTCAATTTAGCTCAAAGGAAATCATTTATGATTTTATAGGGAATTTGAACAGAATCAATGTTTCACGGCTGATCACTGAGTCGGCAGCGAGTCACTGAACGAGCCGTATAACATCAACTCTGCACTGGATATTAAAATCCAAAATATAATGAACACACTATTAAATAGCACAGTAACAAGATCGGCAGATTAAGACATTAACTTGTAAGCACAAAACACAAGATACTTCTCTTTTCAATATAAATAAGACTTTATTTATATAAACCTAAGACATGTAAACTAATCTAATCTAACACATGAACACACGCATTCACACATTCACACGTTGCAGAAAGAGAGGAAAGGATGAGTTTACAGAATGAAAATGTGAAATCCCAAGTTTACAGCAATATGTGCAATTGCCTATAGACCTGAACCATCAATCATTTGACCCTCGCATTGAGTTTCTCAATGAGGCTAAAATTTATATTAAACTGCACCGACTCAGCAAAAGCCTGGAGGTTGTACTTGCTTGTGTTGCCTTAAGGAATTCCCTTGTGTCCTTGTCCTCTTTGGAGAAAGGGGTTTCCTGAGGTTGCTGATTGGCTGAGTTCAGTGGTCTTTCGTAGTAAAGTCTTGGGCGTTGGCTCTTGATGCGGAGTTGGTCTGGTTGAAGTTTGGGCGGGTGCAGTCGGAGCTGGACTTTGCGGCAAACTTAACTTAACGAAACTCTCACGGAAAGACAAGAAATTAAAGTAAAAGAATAAAAGAATGTAACGAGACTAGGTGGTTTTTCTTCTCATTGTGGTAGCAGCTGGCACGTAGGCCAGAGCACGCTCAAAGAGCAGCGTCGAAACGCGGTGGCAAAAGAGAAGAGATCTGAGAAGCAGAGGAAGAGCCAAGAGGAGAGGTGTCCTGAGTATTTAAACTCGGCTTCTAGACCGTCCTATCTGGACGTCTTGACCAATTAGAAATGATCTTGGCTCGTGGTGTTGTATGTTTCTCCTCCCCATTCGTAAATCTAACATGTTATCTTATCAGTCATATGGTCCAAATGTTCCCGCTCTTACAGAGTACAATTTTGGACATGATTTCTCTAACAAGACTGTGGTACATTTGACAAAGAATTGATTGGAAGAAACATTTAAAGTATGATTTTTCAAACTCATACATACCAAACATGAGTATTAAGTCTTAAAACTATTCCCTAGTTATTAAAAGACATACATCATATGTGATTAAAACATGATGGTTAATCGTGTGGGTTACATACATGATATGGGGTTATGCATAAACATGATAAGTCCTTTTAAGATGATTTTGGTGCATCTATATGTGAAAAGGCAGTTTCTGTACCGTTCTGTGAACATAAGGACATGTTCTCTGTGAAGACTAGAGAGGTTAAAAGGTCTCTTAAGGAATTTCAGTCTCCGTCTGTCTTCTATGTGGAGAGCTGGGATGACCCACCCAATGAAGTCTCTAGCTCGTGATTTTGATCACAGATTTTCAAGTGACAGCCATATCTTTGACCATCAGTCCTGATTACTTGCTCCAAATGTGATCGTCTCCTTCCTGAATTGGAATTATCAATAAGTGTTCTTTTGTTTGAATGTTGCAAGCTGTTCTGTGAAAGAGGCTTGTTGGTTTGCTTTCTTCAGAGGGCTGGAGCTAGGAATCTGATTTATGACGAACATCCTGTTGCAGCCTTGGGATCCTCTCTGGAATTTCGGCTCCTCATGTTTCAACGTTCGGATCGAATCTTAACTTTGTCTGACTCGTTCTGATCCTACATACCCCCCTTCGATCGGCGAGGTGTTTGGCTGAAGACATCGTCGAGCGCTGGAAAAACAGAGGCAGAAGAAGCAGACACAAACACAGCAAACAACAAGACAACATCTCCATGACAGTTACTGTACTGGTCCAGGGCATCAGGTTATTCGGGTACAGGCGGTTATATTCAATTAGTCAATATAGTTTGGTAAACTGAATAGTTTTAGTTCAATTTTGGAAATTGTTGTTCTAATTTAGTTTAGTACGTTGACTCTTCGATCAAATTTTGTGATAAAATTTGTTTGTTTCTTCTAAATTGTGAACTTAAGAATGTTCACCTTTAAGTTTCTGGTGACATCATTTGTGGTAAAATGAATTGACCTATCGTGCGTGGAGCTCTCTGGCTTCCATTCAGTTTAGAGTGGCTCGCGGATATTAGGTGTGGTGAGTCAATCCTAATATCAGACCTTTGACCCTTGCAGGGTGTTTAGGTGTTTCACCTACTAAAGAAAGAGGGGAAGGAAAAGGATAGGTAAAAGAAGAACAAAACAAAAACACAGCTGCTGTGGGTTTTCCTAGCATGACTTGCAACTACTGTTGAGCTAGGATGTCATGTGCAGCTAGGGAGTCATGTACCTTAACTTAGTGTTAGGTGTTCTAACTATTGTGAGGATAGCTGCATGTTCCTTCATGGTGGTGTATGTAACTTTGTTATGCTAAAATTTGGATATTCTACCTGTGGGAAGAATATGTTGGTTGAATGTGTTATCAGTAGATGTGGTTACCTCTGGTTGTAGGTAATGTTGTGTATGTTAGTGGTGTAGTGTAAGTGTGGTCAGATCTGTTTCAGTCTGTGTTGTCTCCCCCCTTTTCGGGTATGTCAGTGAAGACTGGCTGTCTGCATCCTTGGCTTGGATGAAGGCGTGTCCATGATCTAATGGGGGTCAGTCCAGAAAGGCAGGAAGTTTTAGCAGACAGTCGGAGGTAGTTTGGCATGGCTGTGTGAAGCTGGGATGCAAACTTCGTCTCCTTTGTTGCATTCCTCTTGTGCTGCCTTCTGGATGTGGCAGACTTTCTGACCTTCTGTGCTTTGGTGGTGGCTGTTGCACAGACAGGAATGTGGTTCTTGGAGTTGGAGTTAATTTAGCAGTTTGCTACTGAGTGATGGATGACTGAGGTGATGTTCTCTGGTACCTCAGTTTTCATCAACGGTTGGCGGTGAGACTTGCTCGTTCTGGGTGGTTGTTGAACAGGTGCTTGTCATCTCTGACATGGTGGTGTACCATGTGATCACCGGCCTTCCGTTCTGTCGCTGGTCACAGCGAGCATGACTCAATTTCGTGGTCATCCATGTTCAGCTTATCTTGAAGGAACTCGTTCAGTTGTCTCATGACTTGTTCCATGTCTTCTGACGGTAAGCTGTATTGTTCTGGAGCATACTCAGCACTGTGCATGTCTGAGTGATGCTGAGGTGGGTTTCGTTGTCGCTTACCCACACGAGTTGCTCTTGGATGAGCCAGGCGATTACCTTTGGATGTCTGGTTAGGTTTCCAGTTGTTCTTATCTTTTAGGTTTCTTGAGAAGCGTGGCTGGTCCCATGGAATTTTCCAGCGGTTGGGCTGATAGCTGTCGTGGACATGGGGGTCACGTTCTCTGTGCTCTTGATGGAGGACTCTGGTGTCGTGATGCAACTGGGTGTCGTCCAGTGCAAGGCTTGAGTCTTTGGTGACAGAGTTCAAGAGTGTGGAGGTTTTGTTACCTTTCTTTGAGGCCATCTTCTGCTTGTTGTAGGCCTTCTGTGTTAGGTCACGCAACTGTTGGATGGTCATGGAGCGTGGACAGGCCATGACGCCTAGATGGTGACTGACTCCAGGGTGCAGATTTCTTAGGAAGAGGCTTTTGAAGTTCACATCCTCTTCAAGGTCAGGTTCGTTGTGTCCACCAAAGTAGGCTTGTCGGAGTCGGTTGTAGTAAGCTTGTGGAGTCTCTTGTCGACCCTGTTTGGTTTCTAAGGCAGTTAACAGTCCATGTTCAGACTCAGGGTCTTTAAACTCTTTAATCAGGACCTCACGAAGTAGCTGGTAGTCTGACTTCGTTTGACTGGGCTGTCGATCTAGGAAGTTTCGTACCTCGGAACTGGACGTGGCTCTAAGGAGGTATAACCGGTCTCTGTCAGTCACATGAGGTCTCATTTCTAGATAAAAGTCGATATCTTGCAGATGGGCCTGGATGGTGTGGCCCTCTGTGGAGTTCGGGTTGAACTTGCTGATGTTTCTAGACAGCTTGTCGAGGTCTGTGATGGTCATCCCATGTGCAGCTCCAAGGTCTGCTTGGATGGGCTGTTTTCTTTCGTTGACAGGAAAGAGTTCTGTGGCGAGGGCAGGTGAGGTTTTGGGTGGTGGCCCTTCGCTTCTTTTGTTGCGCACCAGTTCTTGGATGCAGGACTCTGCTCTGCTCAGCAGAGGTGAGGCTGAGAGGTGTTTCTCTCGCCTTGGCTCTAGTTTTTGCTCATAAGCATGTTTGAGTTCTTTTCTGACCATGTAGAGCTCATCGTTGGTGTCTAGTTGTTGTTGGGTCACATCATCCATTTCAGTTCCATACCTTTCAAGGTGGTCTTTTAAGGCACTGATTTCAGCATTCTTGTCGCTGATATCATTCTTGGCTTTCTCCAGAAGCTGTTCGGCATACTGGAGTCTGTTTACCAGGTCTTTCTGGGCAGCCTTTGCATATTGTTGATCGAGCTGAGCTGCTGTCAGGGCTGCTTGGAGCTTCTTAACTTGTTCCGTTGTTTCCTGCTCCCTCTCGTTGGGTGCTTTGAGTTGATCTTGAACTTTCACTTCCAGCTTGTCTATGCGGCGTTGAGCACATGTCAGTTTCTCTTGAAGGTGGGTGATGTGCTTGTCGCTCAGTTTCAGCTGGGTCGTGAAGGCATAGCTTAGGGAGCTGGTGATTTTGACGAGCTCCTCGTGGTTGTTGTTGTGGCTTGAATCTTGTGTCAGGAATCTTCTCAGGATTAGGATTATTATTAAAAATAATAACAGTTCAAACATCTTGGGGGTGAGGCTGTCTGTCGTGCCTCTCAGCCAAGTGTTCACATCTTCCCCTTGTGCAAAGGGGTCTGCAGTCTGCGGCATGTTGGCACGCTAGGGAGAAGAGAGACTGACACAGATCTGTGTGGAGTAGAAGCCTATGTGTGGTGCGACAACTAAGTGTTGTGTCAGTGATTTTGAACCACTAGTGAAGTGTGGTGATGACTGTGTTGGTCTCAGGGTATCTAGGTAGACAAGAGATGTGAAGACTTCGTCACTCTAATGAGGAAGAGGGAAAAGAGAGAAACAGGTGAAAAACAAATTCAATTAAAAGAAACAATTCCTTTTTTTTTTCAAATGAGGAAAATTGTTTTTTTTTTCTCAATTAAATGTTGTTATCAAGGCAAACAATATTATTAAGTCTCTGTCGTAGACAAAGGAATAATAATAATAATTCTGATATCTCTTTTCTTAGTCTGACAAGATTGAAATCATACACCTTACAGTTGGACCGCTCACCAGGGAGGCTGCGAAGGCAACGACTGATCCAAACTTATCTCTATTAAAATTGATCTCAGCGTTGGATGAGATGTTAAAATTTGGATTGCGTTTTCAAATGTGGGGAGGCTAGGAAGAACGAAAGAGGGTTTGATTACAATCAAATTCGTAAAGATGAGTAGTCTTTTTTTTTTCTTACAAGATTGTGTATCTCATTCACTTAGAATTGATTGATGGTTCTTACATAGGTCCCTACAAATGTGAAGAGGAAAGAAAATGGAGAGAACAGGAGAGGAAGGAAAGAGACAGTAAGTTGAGTGGATCGGGTCCACTAGCATGCGGTTATGCCCGACTACGAGTAGAGTGTTGTTTTCAGTTGCTACACAACTATCAACAAAAATAAATTTTGGGTGAAAGAGATTTGTCTCTCTAATTTATTTGAACTCGTAGTGAGGGATAACAATGTCTCCTATGAGCCTCGGGTGTGTGTTCCCGAGCTAGGATACACAGAAGAAAGGAAATGGGAAGACAAGGTAAAATTGAAAAGTAATAAATGGGCAAAATAAGCAAAATGAAATTAAATGAAGGAGGAAATCAGTAAATAACAATAGTAGTGGCTAAGTGCATAACCAAAACAGGAAGAAAGAGGGGTAAAACGCAATAAAATAATGAGTGAGTATAAGTTTGAATAGAATCTATTGATATGAGTAATAAATAAATTAGAATAAATTTACTTGAACTTTCCAAGTTCAAGGCTTATTCGTACCTAAAATAATTAGACCCATAAGAGAATACTAGAAGTAATGATCATATGAAATGATCTGAGGGGAAATTTGAATGATTCCAAATAAATTTAATGTTTTAATTAAATTTTGAATTTGGCACAATTAATAATTGTGAACTCGTATTTCCCTTTCTAGTAAAATGCAAATAAGTGGTAAGAAGTGAGAAATTAGAGAAATAAGAAAGAGAAAGACCAACAAGTGTATTAGTTGAGATGTTTAACAAGGTTAAACCACTTTAGCTTTTCATACACACACTACTCAACCACTGGATGTTAAATGCTAACTTTGAAGCTAATGGCTTTAGCATAGACTTCAATGTAAACACAACCGTTTCGTTAGCTTAGCATGGAGTTTGTTTACAATAGCATCGATGTGCTGCGCGTGCGCAGTTCAGAGTTGCTCCGGAAGTAGGTTAAGACTTCCGTTTCACAATCGTAACTGTGGCAACCAAAACAAACTCTAGTGGACTAGGCTAGCATCGTTGCATTGCAAGTACAGTTAAGCATGTTACATGAAATGTCGGCGCATTTCACCACTGTACAAATAACAACACCGCTTTTAGTTGGTTCTGCGATGTGGCGCTTAAACTCTCAGTTCGTTCCGAGTTTGATTAAACTTTATTCAAATAGCAGTTTCGTGCTGCAGCTAGGGAAAACAGTGATCGGATCATAAAAGTGTGCCAATTTCTCTGGACACAAACACAACAGGTTTTCTTCGCTGTTGGTTCAAATTTAACTTTACTTGATCAAGCTTTTAAAAACTCCCATTCAAATCCCTCTCAGAGATTTAATTCACTTTGTGAAGTGTACACAAACAGGCAAGCATTATTCTCTAATGTTTAACCCAGGGGAGTCGAATAGCCTTTGATATGGCAGTGGAACACGCACTGGCAATCAGACTAGGCTTTGATGAATAGATTGAGGAACACGCTCAAAACTATTCTTTATCCACCGATTTATTTCCCTTTTAACTATTGCAGTTTAGCTCCGTTCGGCTAACAGTAACTGAGATTCGAGAGTATAGCTATTTAATGATCTGGAACCCGCAGAACATCAATTCAGCTATAAAACAAGGCTTTACGGAAAAGAGGAACACGCTCAATTTCAACCTTTTTGTACGATCTCAGATAACTTTAAGTTCACTTACTGCAGTTGAACAAAGAGGCGGACTCGAGTTACAGGCTTCTCTGCTTTCATTCAAACAGGGCGCGCGCTGCTGACGTCACACGCGCGCGCTCACACACACACTAGTCTCAGAAGCGTCTCATCTTTCATACCGGAGCAATAGAAAAGATTAAATAACTTGGTTTATGCTCACAATTTAGATTAATCTGCCCGCATTCTCCACCAATAATATGTAGAAATTTGTACATATATATAAGTAATATATATATACGGGAAATAAGTCAATTTAGCTCAAAGGAAATCATTTATGATTTTATAGGGAATTTGAACAGAATCAATGTTTCACGGCTGATCACTGAGTCGGCAGCGAGTCACTGAACGAGCCGTATAACATCAACTCTGCACTGGATATTAAAATCCAAAATATAATGAACACACTATTAAATAGCACAGTAACAAGATCGGCAGATTAAGACATTAACTTGTAAGCACAAAACACAAGATACTTCTCTTTTCAATATAAATAAGACTTTATTTATATAAACCTAAGACATGTAAACTAATCTAATCTAACACATGAACACACGCATTCACACATTCACACGTTGCAGAAAGAGAGGAAAGGATGAGTTTACAGAATGAAAATGTGAAATCCCAAGTTTACAGCAATATGTGCAATTGCCTATAGACCTGAACCATCAATCATTTGACCCTCGCATTGAGTTTCTCAATGAGGCTAAAATTTATATTAAACTGCACCGACTCAGCAAAAGCCTGGAGGTTGTACTTGCTTGTGTTGCCTTAAGGAATTCCCTTGTGTCCTTGTCCTCTTTGGAGAAAGGGGTTTCCTGAGGTTGCTGATTGGCTGAGTTCAGTGGTCTTTCGTAGTAAAGTCTTGGGCGTTGGCTCTTGATGCGGAGTTGGTCTGGTTGAAGTTTGGGCGGGTGCAGTCGGAGCTGGACTTTGCGGCAAACTTAACTTAACGAAACTCTCACGGAAAGACAAGAAATTAAAGTAAAAGAATAAAAGAATGTAACGAGACTAGGTGGTTTTTCTTCTCATTGTGGTAGCAGCTGGCACGTAGGCCAGAGCACGCTCAAAGAGCAGCGTCGAAACGCGGTGGCAAAAGAGAAGAGATCTGAGAAGCAGAGGAAGAGCCAAGAGGAGAGGTGTCCTGAGTATTTAAACTCAGCTTCTAGACCGTCCTATCTGGACGTCTTGACCAATTAGAAATGATCTTGGCTCGTGGTGTTGTATGTTTCTCCTCCCCATTCGTAAATCTAACATGTTATCTTATCAGTCATATGGTCCAAATGTTCCCGCTCTTACAGAGTACAATTTTGGACATGATTTCTCTAACAAGACTGTGGTACATTTGACAAAGAATTGATTGGAAGAAACATTTAAAGTATGATTTTTCAAACTCATACATACCAAACATGAGTATTAAGTCTTAAAACTATTCCCTAGTTATTAAAAGACATACATCATATGTGATTAAAACATGATGGTTAATCGTGTGGGTTACATACATGATATGGGGTTATGCATAAACATAAGTCCTTTTAAGATGATTTTGGTGCATCTATATGTGAAAAGGCAGTTTCTGTACCGTTCTGTGAACATAAGGACATGTTCTCTGTGAAGACTAGAGAGGTTAAAAGGTCTCTTAAGGAATTTCAGTCTCCGTCTGTCTTCTATGTGGAGAGCTGGGATGACCCACCCAATGAAGTCTCTAGCTCGTGATTTTGATCACAGATTTTCAAGTGACAGCCATATCTTTGACCATCAGTCCTGATTACTTGCTCCAAATGTGATCGTCTCCTTCCTGAATTGGAATTATCAATAAGTGTTCTTTTGTTTGAATGTTGCAAGCTGTTCTGTGAAAGAGGCTTGTTGGTTTGCTTTCTTCAGAGGGCTGGAGCTAGGAATCTGATTTATGACGAACATCCTGTTGCAGCCTTGGGATCCTCTCTGGAATTTCGGCTCCTCATGTTTCAACGTTCGGATCGAATCTTAACTTTGTCTGACTCGTTCTGATCCTACATCTGTATAACAAAACTAAATTCCGTGAATTAAAACTAACAAACAACTGTGACACCTGGTCTTTGTATTTCTCTTTCTATTATCCCTGTCCTAATTGCCTTTAGGTGTTCCTTATTTTCCCTTGATTAGTTATATTATATTTAGACTTCTGTTTGCTGTAGTCCTTGGTCAATTGTTGTTTGTATTCTTTGGCTTTGTGCTGTGTTCCAGGTTTCATGTCATGGATCGTTTCACATTTTGATATTGTAAATAACTTTTTTTTTTTAATCTGCAAATTGGTCCAGCTTCATTGGTTTGTTTTTTACAGCAAGTTGCAACACCATAACTTTTCTGAGCGTCTCCCTGTGCATTAAAAATACAGTGGGGCAAAAAAGTATTTAGACAGCCACCAATTGTGCAAGTTCTCCCACTTAAAAAGATGAGAGAGGCCTGTAATTTCCATCATAGGTATACCTCAACTATGACAGACAAAATGAGAAAAAAAAATCCAGAAAATCACATTGTAGGATTTTTAAAGAATTTATTGGTAAATTCCTCGGTAAAATAAATATTTGGTCACCTACAAACAAGCAAGATTTCTGGCTCTCACAGACCTGTAACTTCTTCTTTAAGAGGCTCCTCTGTCCTCCACTCGTTACCTGAATTAATGGCATCTGTTTGATCAGTATAAAAGACACCTGTCCACAACCTCAAACAGTCCAACTTCAAACTCCACCATGGCCAAGACGAAAGAGCTGTCAAAGGACACCAGAAACAAAATTGTAGACCTGCACCAGGCTGGGAAGACTGAATCTGCAATAGGTAAGCAGCTTGGTGTGAAGAAATCAACTGTGGGAGCAATTATTATAAAATGGAAGACATACAAGACCACTGATAATCTCCCACGATCTGGGGCTCCACGCAAGATCTCACCCCGTGGGGTCAAAATGATCACAAGAACTGTAAGCAAAAATCCCAGAACCACACGGGGGGACCTAGTGAATGACCTGCAGAGAGCTGGGAACAAAGTAACAAAGGCTACCATCAGTAACACACTGCGCCGCCAGGGACTCAAATCCTGCAGTGCCAGACGTGTCCCCCTGCTTAAGCCAGTACATGTCCGGGCCCGACTAAAGTTTGCTAGAGAGCATTTGGATGATCCAGAAGAGGATTGGGAGAATGATGAAACCAAAATAGAACTTTTTGGTAAAAACTCAACTTGTCGTGTTTGGAGGAGAAAGAATGCTGAGTTGCATCCAAAGAACACCATACCTTCTGTGAAGCATGGGTGTGGAAACATCATGCTTTGGGGCTGTTTTTCTGCAAAGGGACCAGGACGACTGATCCGTGTAAACGAAAGAATGAATGGGGCCATGTATCGTGAGATTTTGAGTGAAAACCTCCTTCCATCAGCAAGGGCATTGAAGATGAAACGTGGCTGGGTCTTTCAGCATGACAATGATCCCAAACACACCGCCCGGGCAACGAAGGAGTGGCTTCGTAAGAAGCATTTCAAGGTCCTGGAGTGGCCTAGCCAGTCTCCAGATCTCAACCCCATTGAAAATCTTTGGAGGGAGTTGAAAGTCCATTTTTCCCAGCGACAGCCCCAAAACATTACTGCTCTAGAGGCCAAAATACCAGCAACAGTGTGTGAAAACCTTGTGAAGACTTACAGAAAACGTTTGACTTCTGTCATTGCCAACAAAGGGTATATAATAAAGTATTGAGATGAAATTTTGTTATTGACCAAATACTTATTTTCCACCATAATTTGCAAATAAATTCTTTAAAAATCCTACGATGTGATTTTCTGGATTTTTTTTTTCTCATTTTGTCTCTCGTAGTTGAGGTATACCTATGATGAAAATTACAGGCCTCTCTCATCTTTTTAAGTGGGAGAACTTGCACAATTGGTGGCTGACTAAATACTTTTTTGCCCCACTGTATATATTCTGCTGGGTCCTCCCACTTCTGCTGCTATTTGTCTGCTCATAGGGGAATGAGTGTTCATGTTGCTAACAGAGAATAAAAATGTAATTAATTGCACGCCTGCTTTTTTAATTTAACTATCATTTATAGATTTTTGTTTGTTTTTAAAATGTCACTATATGGTGTCTTTGAACTGTTTGTCTCCTCTGTCTGCCATAGATCTTTTGTGCAGATCCAGGGGTAAATCCTTCATAAATCAAAATACTTTGATATTTTCACTCAAGTTAGCCAGTTTATTTAATAGCTTTAGCAAGGTATCCTTTCAGTGGCGTAACTTAGTAAGGTCAGGCCCCAGTGCAGGCTATTACGACAGGCCCCCTGGGCTGCACGGTTATGAAGCACATAAAAACAGCACACAGCGCTCGTGTCTAGAAGGGAACCCATATAAGCGAATTTGTGCCTAACTTACTTAATTTAGACCAACTAAAATCAGTATCTTATCTGTTTCTTATATTAAATTGAACAGTTCTCTTTGCGTGCGTCTCTCTCCAACACACACGCACACATGCAGGAATCACGGCAACTGCATTCCTCTCCGATCGAGAGGCAAGAGAGCACGACCATCTCGCGGCACGCACGGTCAGATGTACCTAAAAGAAAGAAACATCTCCATTCAATAAGAAATTCGTTGGTCTGTGTTAAATAACTGGTCTATCGCTGGAATGTGTTATGGCGAGGGCTCGTTGCCACTGTTATCACTCTCTTGGCGCTCATGCACAATGCACATCTTCACACAGACGCTCGAGCACTTTGTTCTGGTAAAATAACAAAACAAAATGCACACAAACGTGTCCTAACTATTGATATACAATTACTGATGAACACCACTTTGGTTTTAATGAGGACATAAATAAATAAATAAATAAATAAACAAACATCACTAAACCATTACAGCTTTTTTCAATTCTTTCCATCCCTTTGTCAAACCTATAATCACATTTTCAAAACTCTAAACACAAATAGCACAACATCCATCTGTTGTGACCATACCATTAACACAATTCATGTTTTCATACAATATTCAGTCAATTAACATTTCTAAAATGCTTAAATTTTCTTTTTACACAAGTGTAACAGGGCAGATGAGACGTGAGACGTGTGGATCCATGTACAAGCTTTTATTGTGAAACATGGTCATAACACAGGCAGGATCGAACAACAGCAAACAAGTATGGCACGGGCAAGACACAAGAGTATTCCTAGGAAAAGCTGGGTCCTCGATCTGCAAACAACATCCAGAGGCCTTGACGAGGGGTAGTCCGATAACGTGAGCAATAATCCAGATGAGGAACAAACAAGCGGTCAAACAAGGGTTAATTCAAGGAACACGGGCAAAAATCAGGAAACAGAAAACAAGGCAACATGAAATGACAAGAATAAACTAGAACTAGAAACTAGGCTGAGGGTTAATCCAAGGAACACGAGCAGGAATCAGGAAACAAAGCAACATGAAATGACAAGACTAAACTAGAACTAGAAACTAGGCTCCTTAAAGCAGCTATCGCTAGGTGAGTGATAAATGCAGAATAATACTAGAGACTAAACATGAAATAAACATGGAATGGCTTGGTAAAGTAGCTAATACTTGGTGAGTGATAAACGCTAGACAATACTCTGCGATTTGAACAGGATCTGAGTGGGTGATCAATAGAGTGTGTAATAGCTCTCAGGTGAGCATGTGATTAGTGACAGCTGTGTGATCAGTGCATTCAGCTGTGTCAGTGCAATGGATGATGGGAACTGTAGTCCAGTGTGACATGCAACAGTCTGTGTGGTGCGAGAGTTAATCTGATAGAAGGGTGATCTCCGATGGCGAGTGGACGGAAGACCATGAACCGGATTCGTGACAACAAGCTTACCCCATACCAAAATCATGGATCCTCCTTATCTGTTTTACAAATGCTTAAACACAGCATGACAGAAATGAAGACCTAATGTTCCAAACTTTATATACAGAGTAAAGCCTCTACTTCTGCAACAAAAGAGCTGATAAGAATTATTTTAATCACTGATAATTGAGAAATAGCTAATTCAAATCTTAATTAATAATTTCAAGTCTTTCCATTACATGGACATGCACAATAAAAAGGCGCTCTCTGGATTGGTTTTGTTCAAAACAATACAGAACAACACAGAGAAACAGAAAAAGAAAGAAAATGTCTGGATGAGGGAGAGGAGTAGTTGGACCAGGACTGTCTGGTTTGGTTAAGCTACTAAATCAGACATCAAGAGAGACTACAGCAGACAGCCAAGATTGCGAGACTTTATCAGACTTGTGAGATACTTGTGAGATACTACAAATTCACAATTGCAAGAAAAAAGTCAGAATTCTGAGATGAAGTCACAATTATCTTTTACCCTTTATATTCCATGGCAGAAATAAGCTTTCATAGGTTTCACGTGTAAGGGGAAAAAATAAACAAAACAAACAAACATAAGAAATGCACAGTCCAACACACATTCTCACTCCTCTCCCCTACCTCTTCTCCCTTTTTCTGATCCAGCTACTCCTCTCCCTCTCCCAGGCATGATGTTTTTCTCTCTCTGATTCTTTGTGTTGTAATCAGGGGCGGCGCCAGAGAATTTTGAACGCAGGTGCTGAGGGGGTGCTAGATCAATGACAGGGGTGCTGGGCAATTACAGTTTTTTACGATCGCTATGACAATTTTTTCAATACTTCTAACAATTTTCCTAAACTCTTAATGCAACAACACACCTACAACACACAATTGACAAAACAGTTAATTTCATGCTCAAAATCACACATTGCAAACTAAACTCCAACACTAATTTTCAAAATACAATAAGGTTCAGGTTCAGGTTCAGGTTGAGCTTTATTGTCATTCTGCTACATGTGGGGACATACAGTGGAACGAAATGTCGTGCCTCACAGGACCACGATGCTACATAAATACAGACTTACAACAATGAAGTAAAAGAGTATAAATCTATACACAACTAAAGTACTGATAGATGACTATAAATATACTATATATAAATGTTTACCTATACATAAACTAAAAAACACAAACTATACAAACTATACGAATGCTTCAGATAAATACTGTACATGTGCAAAGAGAAACATTGTGAGTCAAGCAGCTGGCTGGGGAGCCGTGCAGGATGATTTGTAGTGCATGAGCATGTAAACATACATATATTACTGAGTCTTTTGTGGGATTGTGTACACACAGCAGTGTGTGTGCAAAGTGTCTAGTGCGCATAGAGGAGGAGAGCGTGTTACTACAGGTGGTTTGTACAGGCCTACTCACCTGTGTGTAGCACACTTCGAATTGCACAAAAAAATTTTCATACAGTTTTTATTTTGATGTGGTAAGGTGTTTGGAGGGGGGTGAGATGGTCCATGTTTCAGGAGGTAGGGGGTTTGTATGGGATTTCAGAGAGGGGTGGTGTGATTTGAGTTCAGGGCTCTCCCAGCCTGGGGGAAAAAGCTGTTGAGTAGTCTGGCAGAGCGGGCTCTGATGATCCGGTACCGTCTTCCTGATGGTAGGCGCTGGAAGAGACTGTGGGAGGGATGGGTGGAGTCCTTCACGATACTGTTGGCTTTGCTGGAACATCGTGTAAGGAAAATGTCCAGGATGGAGGGGAGAGGGGCACCGATGATCTTTGCAGCTGTGTTCACTGTCCGCTGGAGGGTCTTGCGGTCTGCCGCAGTACAGTTCCCGTACCAGACAGTGATGCAGCTGGTCAGCACACTCTCAATGGTGCCCCTGTAGAAAGTGGTGAGGATGGGTGGAGGGAGACTTGCTCTTTTCAGCCGGCGGAGAAAGTGTAGGTACTGTTGTGCCTTCTTGGAGAGTGACATGGTGTTGGTCCAGGTGAGATCCTCTGTGATGTTCACCCCCAGGAATTTAGTGCTGCTGACTCTCTCCACAGTCGAGCTGTCGATGGTCAGTGGGGGGTGGTCAACGAAGTTTCTTCTGAAGTCCATCACAACCTCCTTTGTCTTCTCCACACTGAGGGACAGGTTGTTAGTGCCACACCATTCAGCCAGCTGTGCCACTTCCTCTCTGTAGTGTGTTTCATAATTGTTGCTGATGAGACCTACCACTGTTGTGTCATCAGCAAACTTGATGATGTGGTTGGAGCTGGACTTGGCAGTGCAGTCGTGGGTCAGCAGCGTGAAGAGCAGCGGGCTGAGCACACAGCCTTGTGGGGCACCTGTGCTCAGTGTGGTAGTTCTCGAGGTGTTGTGACCGACACGGACTGACTGAGGTCTTCCAGTTAGAAAGTCCAGGATCCAATTACAGAGGGAGGTGTTAAGGCCCAGCGGGTTTAGCTTTTTGATGAGTTGTTGTGGGATTATTGTGTTGAATGCTGAGCTGAAGTCAATGAACAGCATTCTAACATAGGAGTCCGAGTCTTTATTTTCTTGGTGGGTAAGAGCCAGGTGGAGGGTGGAAGAAATTGCATCGTCCATAGAGCGGTTTGGACGGTATGCAAACTGGAGCAGATCGAGTGTGTTGGGGAGGCTTGTTTTTGATGTTGTACATGACTAACCTCCAGAGGTGGGTAGTAACGAGTTACATTTACTTCGTTACATTTACTTGAGTAAATTTTTTGAGTAACTAATACTTTGAGTATATTTAAAAATGGGTACTTTTACTCTTACTCAAGTACATTTTTTGTGAAAAATCGGTACTTTTACTTCGTTACTGTGGGCGACGCTCCTCTCGTTACTTTATCTTAATGCAATACAAGTTAAAAATCCTTCAATTTATTCCAAACGCGCCGTCTACTTTTTTTTTCTGGGCAATGAGAGATGCCCGTTCGCAAATGATTCATTCTTTTGAGTCAATTCTGTTCGAAGGCTTGATCAGCAAACTAGTGAATTGGTTCATGAATCAGTTTGAATGATTCATTCAGTTCCCTGCCGCACGCGCTGAGTCGTCTGAAGCGGTTCTCACTCAGAGTTGTAACATCAAGAGCGTTGAAGACGTGGCTTTGGATCTACAGTCAGTTGAAAGCAAATCTGCAAAGGCTATGATTTGCTAGCTATGAAGATCTTTATTAGATGAACACCACGTGTGCTGGCTACGGTTCCACAGGTTTAACATTAGATTCGATTACAGTAAACGATACCACTATGACATTACCAGTTTGTTGTACATGTACCTTACACATTAAATACAATGTATAATTTATTCATTAAATAAGCCGTCACAGAGTATGAAATGAACACCCGCCAAACCCGCGTTAGTTCCAGGAGGAATGCCTTTGCCTAGACACAATTAATATTGATATTTTCACAATATTTGAGTCATTCTACAGAAACGTCCACTTTTCTGTCCCTAGACTTTACAGAAATATTACAATTGAAATAAACATTAGGGTTACAATTTTTTTATATTTTAAAATGAAACAATATGTTATTTGAACAATTACACCTTCCTGAGCCATCAATGTGGCATTATTTATTTTTTTTATTAATTATATAGAATTCCAAGTACCACAAAACTGCTTGTCCCCACAGCTATGTACAGCGGGAAAGTGCTTTATTCTGAGGTCAAAAACTGTATTTTCTACGATTTAAAATACAAAAGTCTATTCATAACTATCAAATATATGATGTAAATGGCTTAAAAAAACTAAATGCCAAATAAATATTATAAAATATATAATGAAAACAGTGGTCCCCTGGAGTTGTGTCACTGGTGTTACCGCTTAACAAAAGTCTTTTATTTTGGAATAAAAAAATAAAAAAAATCACACAGATGACATCACTTGATCTATGAAAAAAGGCCCATGTTTAGTTCACTGTTTCTTTTCAGTTATCAGAAATTTTCTCATTTATCTCATGATTTCATATGAAGCTTTTAGTTGACGTCACTGGTATGACCTATTTATTGTTAGGGAATTGTAAAAAAAAAAACTATAATACAAATGGATTAAACTACTTTATTTAGTGAGTATACCATGATTGACAACATGTGGTTTGATATCTTGCAGCGGACATTTTGTAAAATGCATTTTTCATGAAAATTGTCACTGGTGTTACTGTCACTGTTGTTACCTTCCTTATGGATAACAACAGTAAAGATCAGTATATCGGGTCTTACATATGTCACTGGTGTTACTGTGCTGTGTTACTGTACTGTTTTTGTCTGTCACGTTAAATAAATAAAACACAATCTACTTATTTCATTTTCATTATTTTTCTGTAACTTTGACTACGTGTGCTGAAAACAAAAAGAAACAATATTTCATAAAAACTTTTAATATTGCTAAAGAAGGTAACACCAGTGACAAAAATGATACACGTAGTCTTAAAATAATTGCACAAAAAAGCTAATAAAATAAATTAAGCTGTCATTTATATGTATTCATAAAGTCAAAAGGTAATCTAATAATGTGGTCTAAGTTTAAATGTTAAAAAAAGAAATAAATTAAGACATTTTGCCATACCAAAAGTGGACGTTTCTGTAGAATGACCTATTTACGCTTGCAGAAATAAAGGCTACATTTGTTTACATTTTGCAGAACAGACGGAAGAAGATTCGTCAATGTGCATTTGTTTCGTTATGTTCAGATGTTCAGTAGCAGTCATGTGAGGAGTTTTCACTCTTCTCCGTGTCAGAGGTTATAAACATATACATTTATAATGCATCATTAATATACTTTAAAATATAATTTAATATAGTGATGCAAATCAGAATTTTTAACAGCTGTTATTCCAGTTTTCAGAGTCATATCAGAAATCATTCAAATATATTGATTTATTACCAGTGTTGTTGAAAAAACCAGCATATGCTGGTTAGGTATGTTTTGAAGCTGGGATGCTCTTCCTTTGCTGGTTTAAGCTGGTCCTTAGCTGGTTTAAGCTGGTCCTTAGCTGGTCATGTGCTGGTCTTAAACTGGTCGGACCAGCTTAAGACCAACACATGACCAGCTTAAACCAGCTAAGGACCAGCATAAACCAGCAAAGGACCAGCTTAAATCAGCTCAAACCAGCATCCCATGCTTCAAAACATACCACACCAGCATATGCTGTTTTTTTCAACAGGGAACAGTTTTGCTGCTTAATATTTTTTGGAACCTGTGACATTTTGTTCAGGATTCTTTTGTGAATAGAAAGCTAAAAAAGAACAGCACTGATAAAAAATCAGGCTGATAAAAATTCTGATTTGCATCACTGAAATAAATTACATTAAAAAAAAAAAAGAAAAAAAAAAAGTATTTTGAACGGCTGTGTGTGTTTGTGTGTGTGTGTGTTTGTGTGTGTGTGTGTGTGTGTGTGTGTGTGTGTATGTGTGTGTGTGTGTGTGTGTGTGTGTGTGTATACACTCAATGGCCACTTTATTAGGTACACCTTGCTAGTACCAGGTTGGACCCCCTTTTGCCTTCAGAACTGCCTTAATTCTTTGTGGCATAGATTCAACAAAGTGTTGGAAGCATTCCTCAGAGATTTTGGTCCATATTGACATGATAGCATCACGCAGTTGCTGCAGATTTGTCGGCTGCACATCCATGATGCAAATCTCCTGTTCCACCACATCCCAAAGGTGTTCTATTGGATTGAGATCTGGTGACTGTGGAGGCCATTTGAGTAAAGTGAACTCATTGTCATGTTCAAGAAACCAGTCTGAGATGATTTGAGCTTTGTGACATGGTGCATTATCCTGCTGGAAGTAGCCATCAGAAAATGTTTACACTGTAGTCATAAAGGGATGGACATGGCCAGCAACAACCATTACACCACCACCACCAGCCTGAACCGTTGAGACAAGGCAGGATGGATCCATGCTTTCATGTTCTTTACGCCAAATTCTCACCCTACCATCTGAATGTCGCAGCAGAAATCGAGACTCATCAGACCAGGCAACGTTTTTCCAGTCTTCTATTGTCCAATTTTGGTGAGCCCGTGCGAATTGTAGCCTCCGTTTCCTGTTCTTAGCTGACAGGAGTGGCACCCGGTGTGGTCTTCTGCTGCTGTAGCCCATCTGCTTCAGGGTTTGAAGTGTTGTGCATTCAGAGATGGTATTCTGCATTCCTTGGTTGTAACGAGTGGTTATTTGAGTTACTATTGCCTTTCTATCATCTCTAACCAGTCTGCCCATTCTTCTCTGACATCAACATCATTCTGATGCTCAGTTTGAACTTCAGAAAGTCATCTTCACCACACCTAGATACCTAAATGCATTGAGTTGCTGCCATGTGATTGGCTGATTAGCAGTTTGTGTTACCAAGCAATTGAACAGGTGTACCTAATAAAGTGGCCGGTGAGTGTATGTGTGTGTGTGTGTGTGTATATATATATATATATATATATATATATATATATATACATATATAAATTTTATCTAAATACCTATATATCTAAATAAAAATAGACTATATTCAGTATATGATCCAAAGTAACTAGTAACTAACTAATTGAGTAGTTTTTTTTTTTTTATCCGATATTTTTTTACTCTTACTCAAGTGATTATTCAGACTATTACTTTTACTTGAGTAAATATTTCTTCAAATACTTTTACTTTTACTTGAGTACAGTTTTTGGGTACTCTACCCACCTCTGCTAACCTCTCAAAGCACTTCATCATGATTGGAGTCAGTGCTATGGGACGGTAGTCATTTAGACAGGACACAGGTGATTTCTTTGGTATCGGTATGATTGTTGTGGATTTGAGACATGTGGGGACGACTGCCTGGCTCAGCGAGGTGTTGAAGATATCTGTTAGGACATCTGTCAGCTGTTCACCACAGTCTTTCACTACACGGCCAGGTATGCTGTCAGGACCCGCAGCATTGCGTGGGTTAATCCTGGATAGGGTCTTCCTTACGTCGGCTGGAGACAGACAGAGTGCCTGGTCGTTGGGAGGTGTGGGCAGTTTTTGTGCAGGTGTGTCATTCTGCATTTCAAACCGTGAATAAAAGTGGTTGAGTGCATCTGTGAGGGATGTGTCATCATCACAGGCCTGTGGCAGGGGCTTGTAGTCAGTGATGGTCTGAATAGCTTGCCACAGGCTCTGTGTGTCTCTGCTGTCTGTGAAGTGATTGTTGATTTTTTGAGCATATGACCGTTTTGCATTTTTGATGCCACTGGACAGGTTGGCTCTTGCTGTTTTGAGGGCTGCTTTATCTCCTGATCTGAATGCTTCATCTCTGGTCTTTATCAGCCCACGAACCTCTGCTGTCATCCACGGCTTCTGGTTGGCACGTGTGGTGATGGTCTTGGTGACTGTCACATCATCTATGCACTTTTGGATGTAAGCAGTCACAGTTTCAGTGTACTCCTGCAGGTCTGTGTGGTTGTTGTAGGTGGCCGCCTCTTTAAACATGTTCCAGTCTGTGTCCTGGAAGCAGTCCTGCAGTGCTGAGGTGGCATTGTCTGGCCATACCGTGATCTGCTTTTGAACCGGTTTGGCAAGTTCGAGAAGTGGCCTGTATGCTGGGATTAGCATAACAGAGATGTGGTCCGAGTACCCGAGGTGGGGGCGGGGTTCGGCTTTGTATGCATTCTTTACTGTCGTGTAAACAAAGTCCAGTGTGTTGTTTCCCCTTGTTGCAAAGTTCACATGTTGGTAGAACTTTGGCAAAACTGTCTTTAAGTTTGCGTGGTTGAAGTCACCGGCTATGATGAAAAAGCCGTCGGGGTTATTTGTTTGTTGTTCGCTGATGGCGCTGTACAGCTCGCGAAGCGCGTCCTTTGCGTTTGCACACAGGGGAAGTAAACTGTGACAATAACAATGGCCATGAACTCCCGCAGCAGATAGAACGGTCGACACTTCACAACCATAAACTCCACCAGCGACGAACAGTGTTTTGATACTACCGCAGCATTGCTACACCATTCGTTGTTGATATACACACACAAGCCACCACCGCGAGTCTTACCAGACAGTGATAAGTCTCTGTCCGCGCGGTAGCAAGTTAGTCCGTGCAGCTGAATGGGAGAGTCCAGGATGTTGTCGTTTAGCCATGTTTCAGTGAAAACAAACACACAACAATCCCTTGTCTCATGCTGTGTAGACCGACTGAGTTGAATTAAGTCCAGTTTGTTTTCCAGAGAGCGAACGTTTGAGAGCATGAGTGCTGGAAGAGCCGGTCTTGTGGGGTTAGCCCTTAGCCTAGCTCGAATACCTCCACGCTTACCGCGCTTCCGTCCTCTCTTACACCGCTTGCGACGCCGCCTTGTGCGGGTAGCGTCAGTGGGCGAGGCCCGAGGTCTCGAGGTCCAGCTTCCGCAGTAAACAAAGGCCTCGTAGCTTCTCAGTAGTCGCCGGCGAGAGTTGCTGTTGTATGTGTTGCCAATATCCAAAAGACATTGGCGATCATAGATATATTTTGGAGTGATTTTCTTATGAATTAGCGGTAAATAGACACTATCAGGAGACGAACAGACGACATTAAAAGAGGTGATATTTGACTCCTTAAAGTAATTTACAGGGAATTTTGTTTTTACCTTTGTAATGGAACTTTTCTAACTTTATTAAAAGTATGTCATCTTTTGTCAAATTCAAATATATATATATATATATATACACATATATATATATATACACATATATATATATATATATATATATGTATATATTTATTAGCTTTTTAACATTTTTAATTAAAACAACAGAATAAGAAGTAGAATAAGAATGTTACCAATAAAATTAAATCAGTATTTAAGAAATAAATTTGTATTACAGAGGTGGCACAGAAGAACACAAAAGTGGCTTGTAGGTGTAAGGTGCATCTCAATAAATTAGAATGTCGTGGAAAAGTTCATTTATTTCAGTAATTCAACTCAAATTGTGAAACTCGTGTATTAAATAAATTAAATGCACACAGACTGAAGTAGTTTAAGTCTTTGGTTCTTTTAATTGTGATGATTTTGGCTCACATTTAACAAAAAACCACCAATTCACTATTTCAACAAATTAGAATACTTCATAAGACCAAAAAAAAAAAAAAAAAAAACCTTTTTAGTGAATTACTGGCCTTCTGGAAAGTATGTTCATTTACTGTATATGTACTCAATACTTGGTAGGGGCTCCTTTTGCTTTAATTACTGCCTCAATTCGGCGTGGCATGAAGGTGATCAGTTTGTGGCACTGCTGAGGTGGTATGGAAGCCCAGGTTTCTTTGACAGTGGCCTTCAGCTCATCTGCATTTTTTGGTCTCTTGTTTCTCATTTTCCTCTTGACAATACCCCATAGATTCTCTATGGGGTTCAGGTCTGGTGAGTTTGCTGGCCAGTCAAGCACACCAACACCTTGGTCATTTAACCAACTTTTGGTGCTTTTGGCAGTGTGGGCAGGTGCCAAATCCTGCTGGAAAATGAAATCAGCATCTTTAAAAAGCTGGTCAGCAGAAGGAAGCATGAAGTGCTCCAAGATTTCTTGATAAACGGGTGCAGCGACTTTGGTTTTCAAAAAACACAATGGACCAACACCAGCAGATGACATTGCACCCCAAATCATCACAGACTGTGGAAACTTAACACTGGACTTCAAGCAACTTGGGCTATGAGCTTCTCCACCCTTCCTCCAGACTCTAGGACCTTGGTTTCCAAATGAAATACAAAACTTGCTGTCATCTGAAAAGAGGACTTTGGACCACTGGGCAACAGTCCAGTTCTTCTTCTCCTTAGCCCAGGTAACTCTGACGTTGTCTGTGGTTCAGGAGTGGCTTAACAAGAGGAATACGACAACTGTAGCCAAATTCCTTGACACGTCTGTGTGTGGTGGCTCTTGATGCCTTGACCCCAGCCTCACTTAATTTTAACTTCCTGTTTAATGAACTGTTGTATTAAATTAATAACACATTTGCAAGCTGTCACTCTCCTTAGTTCATCACGATCTCACAAAACTCCATTATAATCAACGCAGTTCTCTACACTGCAGTTAATCTCTTATTTACTCTTTGGCTACATGTTGTTTGTTATAATGAGAGGATACGTCTGTGATACATTTACTCAACACTGCAAAAACACGTAAGTACGTTAGAAACCTTTGAAGCTCTCTCAGCGCAAACACCAGTATGCTGATCGGGTCAGCCGCACAGGTGCTCCTAAATATTTTTTCATAGTCGCACGCAGTAGTTTTCAGTCGCACTGTAGAGCCCTGAATAGACAGTATATTGAATTGATTATAGATTGTGTTTTACACTACAGTTTCTTTTGAAGCCCCTCTACATTTTTGTTTTGTTAGGTTTAGTAAATGCATGTATTTTGTTTATTTTGCTGCAGAAACGGGGGAAAGGCAGAGACAGAATTGCTGCAGTAAAGGCTTTATTTGCAGCAGGACATTAGAAAAACAAGAATACAACAAGAAATTAAACAAGAATGCAAGAAAAAAAATGCAATATAGCTGTCATTTATTATGTAAATATACAAACAGAAAAAAATAAAGAATTAAAAAAATATATATATATATAAATAAATGTAATGGAATCTGCCTGGTCTTCTGCGTTTGCCCACATGTTCTCATCCACATCACACCTGATATCTTCTCTGGCAAGGCATCTTGGGAAGAATCTTTTGGTATGCCTTATCCTTCCTGGTATTCTTCAGCTGTGATGTCTTGGCATTCAGCATCCATTGTATCCTGGATGGACGATGGTCAAAATCTTCCACCTCCAGGCTCAGAAAAACTCCTCAATGGGGTTAAGGAAAGGGGATTAAGGGGCAAGGAAAAGAGACATCATTCTCGAATGGGTGTCAAACCAGGCTCTGACTGCACTGGGAATGGTGGAATGCCACATTGTTTCATGTGAACACATATATTGGCAAGTGGTCTCCCACCTGTCCCCATTCTCTTACACCAGTCTTTGGTGCAGATCTTTTAAAATCTCACGTTTATGCAGGAGTGCACTTTTCCACACAAGATCAGCCCAAAGAGTTCCTCTTTTACTGTATATCATATGGTCATGCGATTGAAAGAACCTCAACACCTGAGCGTGTTTCCTAGATGGGAATCAGCTGTAATTTATATATTTACATAACTTCAATCAGCTATTTCTCATTAGCAATGGAATAAAATACAGGGGACATATTTGTGTTTCAATTCACAATATGAACAGCTGTTCACTTTGACTTTAGCCTATAAGTTAGGTTTAGAACATGATGTTATCTTTTCTGACATACAGTGTGAAAGCATTTTAAAATTTGGCAGTAAAATTAAATTGTTTTGGTCTTGGTTGAGCTTGTGTGTAAAAGAAGTTCAAGCATTTTAAATTTGTGTTAACTGTATGCATTTTGTGTAAAAGCAACAAGAAATGTGTTAATTGCATAGTCTACACAGACGGATGTTGTGCTAACTGTGTTAAGAGTTTAGGAAAATTGTTAAAAGTATTGAAAAAATGGTCATAGCGATCGTTAAAAAAAAAAAAAAAAAACTGTAATAAGTATGACCAAAACAAGTTGTTGTTGTTATTATTATTATTATTATTATTATTATTATTTTATATGAATAAAAAAATCGCTATATAGGCGCATTTCAAATGTTTATGAGGAGTGTGGGAGTATTATTGCGCTTACTGACATGGGGGCGCCCGCACAAGCATTTATTTATTTATTTATTTTTTTGCTGCTGAAAAAAACTTAAAAAAGCCTACTACTCCCGTCATTTTTGGATGTGCTTTCTGTCATCTCATGCAGTCTCCGTGAATGGAGCGCATCACAACAATGAACCAGCTCACAGACATAAGAAATAAATCTGCAGAAAGCTTGAAAACCAATTAAAATAAAAAACAAATCTTCCCTGATTATGTACTCCATATAGGTGCATTTCTTTATTAAAGGCACGTCCATTACTGTGGAGATGGTGAGTCAGCGCCAGCATTCGGCAACTTCATCTTTGCGGCCGACACTGACTGAGAAAGCGCTAGTTTATTAATACATAATTGAGGAAGTTTAACCTGCCACAGGAGCTGCTGAAACGGTTCTACTCAGCCGTCATCGAGTCTGTTCTGTGCACATCAATAACTGTCTGGTTTGGCTCAGCTACAAAATCAGACACCAGAAGATTACAGAGAATGATTCGGACTGCCGAAAGGATTATTGGTGCTCCCCTGCCCACCCTTCAAGAACTGTATACATCCAGAGTGAGGAAAAGAGCTCAGAAAATCACTCTGGATCCCTCACATCCAAGCCATCCCCTCTTTGAACTCTTGCCATTTGGTCGGCGCTACAGAGCACCGAATACCAGGACAGCCAGGCACAAGAACAGTTTCTTCCCCCAGGCAATCTATTTAATGAACAGTTAAATGTTCCCCCCCATTATGCAATAACAATGTGCAATAACCTAATATTTGTTACCACCTCCATCTTACCACATCCCTGCTTTTCATTCTATTCTATTCCATTTTATCATCTATAGCACAACTGTACATACCACTTATTTATCTCTCAATTTATTTTTTCAAATTTTTGTCTATTTATATTTACATGTTTAATTTTTTATTCTCATTATATTTTTATTGTCTGTGTGCTGTTGTTGTCTCTGTGTACTGGAAGTTTATGACACAAAAACAAATTCCTTGTATGCACAAGCATACTTGGCAATAAAGCTCTTTCTGATTCTGATTCTGATTAAAATGTGTTCTTTTTCGCCAATGCATTCATAATCATTGCTTTATGCGTGCGCTTGAGCGCGGAATAGGCTATAATACGCGTAAATGCCTACACTGTAAAAAATTTCACTGTTAAATTACAGTAAACTACTGGCAGCTAGATTCACCAGTATAATGCTGTAATTTTACAGTGTATCTACTGTAATCTGCAACAACAGTTTATTACTGTAAAAAAATAGTACAGTACCATGCCATAGAAAATATAAGCTTTACAGTATAATACTGTCATTACACTGTTATTTTAGTATTCTAACTTTAATTTCATAAGCTCTTTAAAATGTATTAAAGTACCGTAGAATGCGATCTTAACATTGTAACACTGCTAGAAGCTAATGATTTAAAATTTACATTCTAAAATTAAATACAACTTAAAATTACTTGAACACAAATTGCTCGGACAAGAGATGGCTTTAAAACATTAGGCTTTTATTAAAGCATTATTAATGACACGGTTTCCACTTCTCCAGTGAGACTGGACTGAACAAAATAAAATGCTATGACTTCTGGTTGCAGAACATGTGACTTCACCTTACTAAATACTGTCCCACTCAAAGTTCATGAGGTTTTTATAAAACCTTGCCCTGTCTTCTTTGACACCACCATCACTTGGCTGGCCTTTGTTTCCCTCTTGTGGTTCACACCAATGAAGTGCCTAAAATGTAATAATAGAGAAATATGGGGTGTTAGGCGTGGCAAGTAAAAATGAATTGGGGTCACTGCATGAAAAGAGCTGTATCCGGACCTACTGTGTTTGACAGAAATAAAGAAAGAGAGGTGGGGTGAGAGGTAAAAAGAGAGAACGACTATTTCTGAACAAAGCTGGGAAGAGCGGCAAAAAAATCAAACAATATTTACCTTTGAACAAACTCCAATGTCCTTGTAGCTTTCTCTTGGTTTTGTAAGTTGAAGACAGTAGCTGGCTTTTAATACTGATCATCCAACCTCCAATTGTGACTTCGTCACCAGCAACTGATGCAGACAACAACAATAGTTAATGTTCAGAAACATTATGAAATATAGGTATCAGCCTACACACCATAACAGAAAAATACAGACAATCTTTAAGGTTCTCTCTGACAGAATAATAAAATGATTATGGTATAATTATAACTGTTAGCATAACTTTAGTGCACATTTCAATAAACCGCACAACAAATGGTAAAATAAAGCCCAGTCTATCACATAGATTTTACAAAAAAAAAAAAAAAAAAAATTCAATGGATGATCACATATACCACGACCATTTGATTAGATTGCAAAATAACAAAAGTTAAACCTGAATGAACAAGTTTGCTAGCTTAGCTGATTTGTTTATCATTCACTGGATATGAAAAAATCGTAATTACCTTAGTCGGCGAGTAGAAAAGCAAGCCAAATTCGCTGTCCATTTCGATGCTGGCAGCTCACAAAAATCATCTTTAATTCTCCTGCTTATTCTTCTTTCTCTCGTTAATAAAATATTGTAGATCAGTATTTTTAAACCTGCACGAGTGCACACCTCTTGACT
Source organism: Spinibarbus caldwelli (assembly GCA_039654775.1). NCBI lineage: Eukaryota > Metazoa > Chordata > Actinopteri > Cypriniformes > Cyprinidae > Spinibarbus > Spinibarbus caldwelli. Next base: position 1,700,230 of record CM077249.1, on the reverse strand, counting down.
GTTGATGGGAGCTTATGCGTCATGCTCAGATGAGTTATGAGCGGGCTCAAGCAACAATGTCACACGTCTTACTAGACTTAAAAAATACTGTATTATACCGTTAAGACTGAACAATAGCTTGCTGTTAATATTTTATCATCATTTACAATATTTAACTGTATTTACATAGAACGGTACATTACTGTAGAAAAGTCTGTATTTTTACAGCTATTTTTTACAGTGTATATTAAAGGATGGTTTAGTAGGTTATTATACTAATCAATTTACAGTTTTTTACGATCGCTATGACAATTTTTTCAATACTTTTAACAATTTTCCTAAACTCTTAATACAGTTAGCACAACATCCGTCTGTGTAGGCTATACAATTAACACATTTCTTGTTGCTTTGACACAAAATGCATACAGTTAACACAAATTTAAAATGCTTGAACTTATTTTACACACAAGCTCAACCAAGATCAAAGCAATGTCATTTTACAGCCAAATTTTCAAATGCTTTCACACTGTATGTCAGAAAAGATAACATCATGTTCTAAACCTAACTTATAGGCTAAAGTCAAAGTGAACAGCTGTTCATATTGTGAATTGAAACACAAATATGTCCCCTGTATTTTATTCCATTGCTAATGAGAAACAGCTGATTGAAGTTATGCAAATATATAAATTACAGCTGATTCCCATCTAGGAAACACGCTCAGGTGTTGAGGTTCTTTCATTTGCATGGCCATATGATATACAGTAAAAGAGGATCTCTTTGGGCTGATTTTGTGTGGAAAAGTGCACTCTTGCATAAATGTGAGATTTGAGAAGATCTGCACCAAAGACTGGTGTAAGAGAATGGGGACAGGTGGGAGACCACTTGCCAATATATGTGATCACATGGAACAATGTGGCATTCCACCATTCCCAGTGCAGTCAGAGCATGTTTTGACACCCATTCGAGAATGATGTCTCTTTTCCTTGCCGCTTACTCCCCTTTCCTCAACCCCATTGAGGAGTTTTTCGGAGCCTGGAGATGGAAGGTTTTTGACCATCGTCCACAGGGAGAAATGTCCCTCCAGGAAGCAATGGATGCTGCATGCCAAGACATCACAGCTGAGCAATACCAGGGTTGTATAAGGCATACCAAAAGATTCTTCCCAAGATGCCTTGCCAGAGAAGATATCAGGTGTGATGTGGATGAGAATGTGGCCAAACGCAGAAGAACGGGCAGATTAGATTACATTTGTTTATTTATTTAATTCTTCTGTGGATTTTTCTGTTTGTATATTCACATAATAAATGACAGCTATATTGCATATATTTTTTTTTGTTTTCTTGCATTCTCGTTTTTCTAATGTCCTGTTGCAAATAAAGCCTTTAATGCAGAAATTCTGTCTCTGTCTCTTCCCCCCCATAAATCATTCATTCTATAAAGCTACTCTAAGATGGGTCATTCAATTTTTGTACTGAATTTCTGCAGCAAAATAAACAAAATACATGCATTTACTAAACCCAAAAAGAAAAAGAAACTGTAGTGTAAAAGTCAAGTCAAGTCAAGTCACCTTTATTTATATAGCGCTTTTAACAATACAGATTGTGTCAAAGCACTTAACAGTATCAAATTGGAGGATAGAGTGTCAGTAATGTATAATAATAAGATTAAACACTCAATTTTCAGTTAAAGGCATTTCATTATTGAATTCAGAGATGTCATTGTCTAGCTCAGTTTAGTTTAAATAGTATATATGAAATCAAATTGACGATAATCGTTAGAAATTAAGTGTCCCCAACTGAGCAAGCCAGAGGTGACAGCGGCAAGGAACGAAAACTCCCTCTGTGACAGAATGTAGAAAAAAACCTTGGGAGAAACCAGGCTCAGTCGGGGGGCCAGTTCTCCTCTGGCCAGGATATTATTATTTATTTTTTTACTTATTGTATTAATTAAATTTTAAATGTATAAATGTATTATATTTCTATTTTTATATTGTTGCAATTTCTAACAATAATAGTATTATGTAGTTAGGTATTTTATTATATTATAGTTATTTTGTTTAATTTTAAGTTTTATTGTATTTAAGTCGAGGTCTTCACTGGGGATATGTCCCCGGGGCTCATCCAGGTGTCCGGCCTCCACCGACGGTCAGGGTCGCAGACATCATCTCCCGGCGCCATCTGATCCAGACACGGACTGAGAAACAGAATAATAAAGAAACAGACAAATATTAGCGTAGATGCCATTCTTCTTACGATGTAACGAGTACATCGTGTGTTATGAGGAGTGTTCCCGGTTCCGGTTGATCTAATTAATGCAGCCTAACAATCCTTTAACGGATTTGAATAATAGAAGTGTATTAGTGTGTTATGTGTAAGCCAGGTTAAAGAAATGTGTCTTTAATCTAGATTTAAACTGACACAGTGTGTCTGCCTCCCGAACAGTGTTAGGTAGATTGTTCCAGAGTTTGGGCGCTAAATAGGAAAAGGATCTGCCGCCCGCAGTCGATTTTGATATTCTAGGTATTATCAAATGGCCAGAGTTTTGAGAACGCAGCAGACGTGGAGGACTATAATGTGATAAGAGCTCGCTCAAGTACTGAGGAGCTAAGCCATTCAGGGCTTTATAAGTAATTAACAAGATTTTAAAATCTATCCGATGTTTGATAGGGAGCCAGTGCAGTGTTGACAGAACCGGGCTAATATGGTCATACTTCCTGGTTCTAGTAAGGACTCTAGCTGCTGCATTTTGGACCAACTGTAGTTTATTGATCAAGCGTGCAGAACAACCACCCAGTAAAGCATTACAATAGTCTAACCTTGAGGTCATAAACGCATGAATTAGCATTTCTGCATTTGACGTTGAGAGGATAGGTCGCAATTTAGATATGTTTTTGAGATGGAAAAACGCAGTTTTACAGATACTAGAAACATGGCTTTCAAATGAAAGATTGCTATCAAACAGCACACCTAGGTTCCTAACTGATGAAGAAGAATTGACAGAGCAGCCGTCACGTGTTAGATAGTGTTCTAGGTTATTACATGTGGGGTTTTTAGGTCCGATAATTAACACCTCTGTTTTTTCAGAATTTAGCAGTAAGAAGTTACTCGTCATCCAGTTTTTTATATCGACTATACATTCTGTTAGTTTCTCAATTTGGTGTGTTTCACCGGGCCGTGAAGAAATATAGAGCTGAGTATCATCAGCATAACAGTGAAAGCTAACACCATGTCTTCTGATAATATCTCCCAAGGGTAACATGTAAAGCGTGAAAAGTAACGGCCCTAGTACTGAGCCTTGAGGTACTCCATACTGCACTTGTGATCGATATGATACCTCTTCATTTACTGCTACGAACTGATGGCGGTCAGATAAGTACGATTTGAACCATGCTAAGGCACTTCCACTAATGCCAACTAAGTTTTCTAGTCTATTCAAAAGAATGTTGTGGTCGATAGTGTCGAACGCAGCGCTAAGATCCAGTAGAACTAATAAAGAGATACAACCATGATCAGATGATAGAAGCAGGTCATTTGTAACTCTAATGAGAGCAGTCTCAGTACTATGATACGGTCTAAATCCTGACTGGAATTCCTCACAGATACCATTTTTCTCTAAGAAGGAATATAATTGTGAGGATACTACCTTTTCTAGTATCTTTGACAGAAAAGGGAGATTTGAGATCGGTCTGTAATTAACTAGATCTTTGGGGTCAAGTTGTGGTTTTTTAATGAGAGGCTTAATAACAGCCAATTTGAAGGTTTTGGGGACATATCCTAATGACAATGATGAATTAATAATAGCCAAAAGAGGATCTATGACTTCTGGAAGCAGCTCTTTTAGTAGTTTAGATGGAATAGGGTCTAACATACATGTTGTTGGTTTAGATGATTTAACAAGTTTATACAATTCTTCCTCTCCTATAATAGAGAATGAGTGGAATTGTTCCTCAGGGGATCTATAGTGCACTATCTGATGCGATACTGTAGCTGACGGCTGCATGGTTACAATTTTATCTCTGATAGTATCGATCTTGGAAGTAAAGTAGTTCATAAAGTCATTACAGCTGTGCTCTTGAGAAATGCCAACACCTGTTGATGCTTTATTTTTCGTTAAATTAGTGACTGTATTGAATAAATACCGGGGGTTATGTTTGTTTTCTTCTAGAAGAGACGAAAAGTAATCAGATCTAGCCGTTTTTAATGCTTTTCTGTAGGATAGGGTACTTTCCCGCCAGGCTATACGAAATACCTCTAGTTTTGTTTTCCTCCAGCTGCGCTCCATTTTCCGGGCTGCTCTCTTTAGGGTGCGAGTGTGCTCATTATACCACGGAGTCAAACTGTTTTCTTTGATCTTCCTTAAGCGTAAAGGAGCAACTGTATCTAAAGTGCTAGAAAAGAGAGAGTCCATAGTTTCTACTTACCTTTAGACCTCCGACGACCTTCCTACGTTGCACTCCTCCGCTCCTGGATCACAAACTCCCCATGAACCTGCACAGAAACTAAACATCAGTACACAGCTAAGACTCTTTGAACTTTACTACGTGTTGGAATCTCACCTGTCATTGCTCCCTACGATCTTCCTCTGCCAACCTGTTAATAAACCTGCCTTTGATTCACTTACCTGTTGTCTCCGCCTTGTATTGTGACAGAAGACCGGACCAAACAATATGATGACGGCTGAGGATAAGCGGTGGGGTTTACGGCAGGCCGGTCGGAGGTTGGAGCGGTATGTGGAGGATTTCTGTGAGCTAGTTCACCAGCTGAGCTGGCACGATGCCGCTCTTGGTGCGTGCTTTCTGCTGGGGCTGGATGATGAGATAATCTGTTGCAAACTTCCTGTCTCGGATTTTCCCCTGATTGAGCTGATTATTCTCGTGTTCTTTTTAAATGGTTCTAACTTCAAAATTAATGAAGTTAAGGAACTTCCTAAGCCTCGTTGTCCAGCCCACTCAGAAGCATGCCACGTCGCACCAGCTCACCTCACGCCAGGAACCCCCACATACCGTGCCAACGGCTCGGACCGCCTGCCCGGCCCCAAATACCCCCGTCTCCTCCAGGGTTCTGCCCTTGTCCTCAGCCCGGAAATGCCGGCCACCACTGACTCAAGCCCGCCGCTGTCCGCGGTTAACTCGAGCCCACCGAAGTCAAGCCCGCCGGCGGTTCCTGTGGCAAGCCTGCCAGTTGTGGCTCCTCCAGAGTGCCCTCCAGTGCCGGCTCCACGAAAGCGCTTCGCTGTGCCTGCTCCTCCCGAGCACCCTCCTGTGCCAGCTCCACGTAAGCGCACTCCTGTTCCTGAGTTAAGCCCAGGATTGGCTCTTGTTCCCGAGTTAAGCCCAGTGGGGGCTCCTGATTCCCCGTTCAGCCCAGTGAGGGCTCCTGTTCCCGAGTCAAGCCCAGTGAGGGCTCCTGTTCCCGAGTCAAGGCCAGTGAAGGCTTCTGATCCCCCCCATTTCAGCCCAGGACGGGCTCCTGATCCCCAGTTTTAGCCCAGGACGGGCTCCTGATCCCCAGTTCAGCCCAGAGAGGGCTCCTGATCCCCAGTTCAGCCCAGGGAGGGCTCCTGATCCCCAGTTCAGCCCAGGGAGGGCTCCAGTCCCCGAGTTAAGCCCCGTAAGCTCCCCCAAGTACTTTAGAGGCCGAGGCCGGGGCGGGGGCCACGGCCTCAGAGGCAGGGCCGCCATGGCCTCCTGAGTTCCCTGCACTGCCATGGCTTCCCGAGCTCCCTGCTCCGCCTAGCTCCAGAGCCTAATTTGAAAATTAGTGTTGGAGTTTATTTTGCAATGTGTGATTTTGAGCATGAAATTAACTGTTTTGTCAATTGTGTGCTGTAGTTAAGAGTTTAGGAAAATTGTTATAAGTATTGAAAACTGTGTCATAGTGATCGTAAAAAAACTGTAATATAAACGTGCGACTAGTTGACTAGAAAAATCTTTAGTCGGGGGCAGGCCTACTTGGCACAAGGAACCGATCCATTTTTAAAATAAAATGCTGACATTACGTGCGACTGCAAATCACATCACGTTGTATTGCGGTGCAGTTGTTATGCATGTGTAATGAGTCAAATGTTTTTATTTCATTTTTATGGGGGTGCTTTGCTTTTTCTTGGGGGTGCTGGAGCACCTGCTAGCCCCTCCCTAGTGCTGCCAATGTTCTGCATCCACAAAACAAATTCAAAGAGGTCTTTTTTTACTCTATGTTGATGTAATGGAAAGAGCTTCAACACCTGACTATTCCTCCAACTGAGACTGGAATCAGCTATTTCTAAATATTTCAGTGACCCGTTACTTAAAAATGTTTATCAGTTGTTACAATATTTTATATAGAGAGTTTTTTTTTTCAATACTTTTGAGCTGCTGTTGTAGCTGAAGTAGAAGCTTTATACTATATTTAAGGTTTGGAACATTAGGTCTTCATTTCTGACGTGTTTAAGCATTTGTAAATAAGACTAAAAAGATCCATGATTTTGGTTTTGAGTAAGCTTGTTTGAAAGGAAAATGTATGCATTTTAGAAACATGGTAATTGACTGCATATTGTGTGAAAACAACACAAATTGTGTTAATGGTATGGTCACAACAGACGGATGTTGTGCTAATTGTGTTTAGAGTTTTGAAAATGTGACTAGAGATTGGACAAAAGGATGTTAGCAATTGGAAAAAAAATGTTTTTGTTGTTGTTTAAATGGATATCATATTGTTTGTTCTATACAAGTCAAACTGAAACATGACAAGTAATGCAGTTTTTGTAGTGCCATTAATTGTTAGAATTTGACTATATATTGACTATGATTGACTATGTTCCTGTTGGATAGAAAACTAGTACAAAAGTTTTGATCGAATACTCGCTTTTGAATCGAGTTTGCTGTGTTTTGATAGAGTTAGTATATGTAGAAAAAGGTATTCAGCATTTTGAAATGTAGAGTTTGTATTTATTTAACAAAATGTAGTTTTGGCCAGAAAATTAACTGTTTAGTTAATTGTATGATGGTGTGTTACTGTGTTAAGAGTTTAGAAAAAGTACTTTACATATTGGTAAATGCTTGTTAGCAATTGAAAAAAAAACAAAACAAAAAAAAACAGTAAAGCACACAAATAATTGGTGAAAATTGACATATTTATTCACTGCTGTGAAGTTTCTCTGCATTAATTATATTTTATTATTAATATTTCTATATATATATTAATATAGTAACTTCGTCACCAGGGGCCCACTTGTGATGTGGCCAGGTCCTCGTGTGCCGCGGGCCCCTCCCCACCGCATGGGCCCTGTGCGGCTGCACTGCCTGCACTGTCTGTAGTTATGCCACTGTATCCTTTAGTTCTTTGGTTTCTAGTTGATATGTTAGAAATTATTGAAAATTAATACACAAATAATTTTTTAATAATTAAATTATTAAACTTAAACATCATGTTCTAGTGTTTAATTCATGACATTTTTTAGGTCCGTAGAATGCTTTTGTCTTTCTTGATTTGTGTTCATCATGACGTGTTATGATTAAGTGAGATGTGTTGACACCAACATTGCTTAGCTCTTTCTGTAGGCTGACCGTTTGGTTGTATGCTTTGGATGTGTGGGGGGTCACACACAACATTTGACTTTCTATGTTAATGTAGAATTAGCATGTGAATAGGGGTGTAACGATACACGTATTCGTATTGAACCGTTTGGTACGAGACTTTTGGTTCGGTACACATTACAAACCGAACGATTCATTGGACTAATCCTATTACATTTGGACAATAAAAGTGCTTAAAGTGTGTGAAATATTATGTTCTCAGTGCCACTGCGCTCAACAAGGCAGCCCAAACGACATAACAGGCGATGTGCTGTCTGCCCAGTGGCGTAGTGGACGGACACGCAGGGCATGCACTGCAAAAGGCCCTGCTTCGAAAGACGATGATCTTGTATCGACGATAGCCAGAGATATTGTCAAAAACATCAATTATTGGCAATATTAAGAGGATTTGGCATTTCCAATTAATGTAGTCCTGTTAAATTCTTATTTTTATTAGGGCTATTATTTTTATTGTCAGGATTCTGGACTGTCTGTGTCGTGTTTTGCCCCTGTTTCTGTTCCTGTTTGTCCTTGTTTGGTCGTGTTGCTGTCCTCGTTTAGTTTGATTATTAGTTGATTCCCCGCACCTGTCTGTCCCTCGTTATCCTGTGTTTATAAGCCCCAGTCCGTTCAGTTAGTGTTTGTTGGGTCTTATATGTCTTCACTGGTTCCTGCGTGTGTCTGTTCAGCTCCCATTGTGGATTATACCTTGTGTTTGGATTGCATTAAAGTAAAAACTTTAATGCAATCCAAAAAGAAAAAAAAAAAAACATAACTGTTCGCTATTCCTCGTCTCCATCATTCCTCGCCTAGCGAAGTGTGACAATTATGAAATTACTTTTATCATTAAATTAAAATTACAATTAATTTGCTCTGCAATAATTACCGCATAACTGACGCACTGCGAGGATAACAACAGATTAGGTTATTTACTCCTCAATTTTTTTTTAAAAAAAGGTATTTTAAAACAAGTCTATTATACAATGAATTATAGGCTTATAATTGAAATATTAACACTGCAGTCATCAATAAAAATCAATGGAATAAAAAGCGTTTTTTCTCTTTTTTTTTCACTGTGTACGGGCCACAAGAGAAATATTAATTGAATAAATTGTCTATATACTGTTATCAACATATGTTGAAGTAGATTAGTCCTTTAGTCGTCTCTGAGAGAATATGCGGCGTCAGATGCCAAAAGCTCCATTATTGTGACGTAACCAATTACAACCCCCCCATAACAAAAACTTACCGAACCGTGACACCACTGCATCGTATTGAACTAAACCGTGAATTTTGTGGAGCGTTACACCCCTACATGTGAACAAATCCTGTATACTCTCACTTATGACAGCAGACAACAAATCACTGAGTGTTTTGAATTTTGTATATTGTTTGGAATTTTTGTGTATGTATACACTAATCAGTGAATATTTATAATTATTCATGTTTTTCTGTGTTGTCAGGTTATTTTACCCAGATCTCCACACTGGCAGATGTTCAGGAAAATGTGATGGAGTATCTGCATGTGCTCAGTCGGCCGAAGGTCATTGATCGAGAGCATGACATGGTGTGGACTGAAGCCTATGTTGATAGCACTGTAAGTGGCTCATTTTTATTTGATATTTTTATGTTTTCATTTTAGTGGTATCCACATATAAATCATTGTTAACCCTTTGCACACCATGCACACAGAGAAGAGTATTAAAATAGAATGAATTGTGCCTACTCAAAGTGCAGTGTATTTGCATATACTATCTGTACTGGTTTAAACTTTTTTTTTGCAGATCAACGCAAACGTTTCCATATTCTCTAAGCTGAGCGCAATTTGCACTGCGTAGTTCAGATTTTAGTTCAGGAGCCGAGTACAACCGTAGAGCAGTCTCCTCACTCAATAGCATATGAGAAGGTGCTCGAAGCTGTTAGGAAAAGGAAGGAAAGATGGGAAGCGCCTCATGGTAAACTTGACAAATGCTTCCTGACTAGTGGTCGGGCCCAGCCACCAAAGAGAAATTGTTGGCTGTGTTACAGGCTTACGAGGCTGACCTGCTGAAGGAGTTGAGTGCTTCTGGGGCTCTTATGTATGGCTAAAACTGTCTCGGATCAATGACAAAGAAAAAAGCTTTTCTACTGGACAGCCAAATGTCATAATCTGGCCTGTTTGGTGATGCAGTCAACACCATTGTAATCAGGTTTCAGGGGGCTAAAAAGCAGTCAGAGCTGTTCCGGGAGTTTATTCTTCCCTGGATCCAGGAGCTCGTGGCATCTACCAGCCAGCCCTGGCCTACTCCTAACTCCCGCAGAGAGGAACAGAAGGCTAGTTGGCAGACTGTGTCCCTCCTTGGAGGGAAGAACAAGGAGAAGACCTGAGATCAAGGCATCCAGGTTTTCTTTGGCAAGCCCCTTTGAGAGAAATTTACACCAATACATTGTGCTTTCTCTCTTCCTTGACACCCTGTTGAGACTGCTCTGCTAACTCCACCACCTCCAGCGGGGTTTCTGCCCTGTCTTCACTCATTTAGAGTATTCAAGTTTAGTTGCTTCCTGCCAGTCCACTGTGGGGCCATTCACTGAGAAGGCCCCTATCTTCTATTACACTTCTTCTTGGAACTGAGGGGCTATCATGTGTAGGTACAAACGGACAATATGTTGGTAGTCTCTTACGTAAATCACCACTTATATAAATCACCATAAATCATAAATCACTCTTTCAGTTCCATTAGGGCTAGATGCCATGGTACAGACGTGGCCGAGGCTGCGTCTGTACACCTTTCTAGCCAGGGATTGCCAAGTGGTAGTGAGATTGTTACTTGTAGCTCCGTTCTGGCAAACCTGAGTATGGTTCTCAGTCTAAGGGTGTATTCACACCTGTCTTGTTTGGTTCAATTGAATCGAACTCAAGTTTGTTTCCCCCCTTGTTGCGAATCTTTTGGGCAGGTGTGAATACAGCAATTGCACTCGGGTGCGCACCAAACAACCGTACCGAGACCCGGCTGAAGATGTGGTCTCGGTCCGGTTCCAAGCGAACTCTGGTACGGTTGAATGGATGAACCAATGAATGGATGACCTTAAGCACACGTGTTGTTTTGTTTACTGTTTGTGGTTCACTTACAAAAAGGGAAGTGTGAAAGCTAACCACACCAAGCAAAAAAAAAAAAAAAAAAAAAAAAAAAACAGCAACATTGTATTTGGTCCGGACCAAAGCAAGTGAACTAGCGGACTTTCATGGTGTGAATACACCCTTAGTGTCTCTCCTGGAAGGGTTTCCTTGTGTGATTCTGACCGTACATTTGGTCACCATTCACAATGAAGGAGCCTCTTTGGAGAAATATCCCCTTGTGTCTCATTTTATGCATGGTGCCAAACAACTAAGGCTTATCTGCAGACTTCCTTCCTAGGATGTTGCTATAGTTCTGGAAGGGTTATTAGAGACTCCCTTTGAGCCCTTGGAATCAGCCTCGGAGAAGCTTCTGTTTGTCAAGGTAGTTCTCTTAACAGCAATAACTTTGCTAAATAGGGTAAGGGATTTGCAGGCCTTGTCAGTTGTCTTTCCCTGCCTAGATTTTGTCCCTGGACTGGTCAAGGTTATTCTGTCTTAATCACACTGGGTGTGTGATGCAATTTCTTCTTCCTATGAGGCGTGCAGTGCCACTTTGCCTCTAGGCATAAGGGCATACTCTACTTAGAGTGTGGCCTCTTCTAGGGCACTATCAAGAGGTGCGTCCTTACAGGATGTTTGTGCCGCAGCAGGATGGTCCTCTCTGCACACATTCATCAGGTTTTATAGTGTGGACATGAATTCAACTTTGGGCTAGCAGGTACTTTCTGGTGGATCAAGCCCTGTTTTCCATTGGTTCTGTACCAGGGTTTTCATTCACAGCCTTATTGAGTGGGTATTTTACCAGAATGTCATCCACTTACTCACAGGGTCTGTACCGGCATCACATTACCATACTTCAAGTGTGCCTGTGCAGCTTCATCAGACAAAAAAACCTGTGACACTGTTCACAGATGCCATTTTATGGTCACAGACTATGTAAGCATCATCTCACTTTGTCCATGGCCAATCAGATTGGCGTGTGTTTACATGTGACTCAGACACCGGTTCATGCTTGAGGATGTTTTGTATTTTGAAAATATAGCTTTGCAGGTAGGTTTCTTGAAGCATCTTGGAGACGTTGCCACAGTTCTTCTAGATTTATTCTGTCTCAGTTTGTTCTGTTTCTTCATGTCTTTCCAGACAGACTGCATGATGATGAGATCAGATCTCTGTGTGGAGCACTGGCTGTTGTCAAACTCCTTCAAAAATCTCATTATTACAATTAATGGCAAAATGAATGTTTGGAATTGTAAACTGATATTTCCTACTGACACACTAAAGTAAACGATAGAAATAACTGGCTTAAAACCATTTTTAGCTGGTGAAAATACTAGTGGCCTAAAACTTTTGCACAGTATTGTACAGGTGCATCTCAATAAATTAGAATGTCGTGGAAAAGTTTATTTATTTCAGTAATTCAACTCAAATTGTGAAACTCGTGTATTAAATAAATTCAGTGCACACAGATTGAAGTAGTTTAAGTCTTTGGTTCTTTTAATTGTGATGATTTTGGCTCACATTTAAGAAAAACCCACCAATTCACTATTTCAACAAATTAGAATATGGTGACATGCCAATCAGCTAATCAACTCAAAATACCTGCAAAGGTTTCCTGAGCCTTCAGAATGGTCTCTCAGTTTGGTTCACTAGGCTACACAATCATGGGGAAGACTGCTGATCTGACAGTTGTCCAGAAGACAATCATTGACACCCTTCACAAGGAGGGTAAGCCACAAACATTCATTGCCAAAGAAGCTGGCTGTTCACAGAGTGCTGTATCCAAGCATGTTAACAGAAAGTTGAGTAGAAGGAAAAAGTGTGGAAGAAAAAGATGCACAACCAACCGAGAGAACCGGAGCCTTATGAGGATTGTCAAGCAAAAACTTCACAAGGAATGGATTGAGGCTGGGGTCAAGGCATCAAGAGCCACCACACACAGACGTGTCAAGGAATTTGGCTACAGTTGTCGTATTCCTCTTGTTAAGCCACTCCTGAACCACAGACAACGTCAGATGCATCTTACCTGGGCTAAGGAGAAGAAGAACTGGACTGTTGCCCAGTGGTCCAAAGTCTTTTCAGATGAGAGCAAGTTTTGTATTTCATTTGGAAACCAAGGTCCTAGAGTCTGGAGGAAGGGTGGAGAAGCTCATAGCCCAAGTTGCTTGAAGTCCAGTGTTAAGTTTCCACAGTCTGTGATGATTTGGGGTGCAATGTCATCTGCTGGTGTTGGTCCATTGTGTTTTTTGAAAACCAAGTCACTGCACCAGTTTACCAAGAAATTTTGGAGCACTTCATGCTTCTTTCTGCTGACCAGCTTTTTAAAGATGCTGATTTAATTTTCCAGCAGGATTTGGCACCTGCCCACACTGCCAAAAGCACCAAAAGTTGGTTAAATGACCATGGTGTTGGTGTGCTTGACTGGCCAGCAAACTCACCAGACCTGAACCCCATAGACAATCTATGGGGTATTGTCAAGAGGAAAATGAGAAACAAGAGACCAAAAAATGCAGATGAGCTGAAGGCCACTGTCAAAGAAACCTGGGCTTCCATACCACCTCAGCAGTGCCACAAACTGATCATCTCCATGCCACGCCGAATTGAGGCAGTAATTAAAGCAAAAGGAGCCCCTACCAAGTATTGAGTACATATACAGTAAATGAACATACTTTCCAGAAGGCCAACAATTCACTAAAAATGTTTTTTTTTATTTTATTTTTTTTTTTATTGGTCTTATGAAGTATTCTAATTTGTTGAGATAGTGAATTGGTGGGTTTTTGTTAAATGTGAGCCAAAATCATCACAATTAAAAGAACCAAAGACTTAAACTACTTCAGTCTGTGTGCACTGAATTTATTTAATACACGAGTTTCACAATTTGAGTTGAATTACTGAAATAAATGAACTTTTCCACGACATTCTAATTTATTGAGATGCACCTGTATATTTCAGATCCAGACACCACTTTAGGAAGTAATGACCAGGAGCATAATGAGAAGTTGTAATATATGTGTGCACACTCATTTGATCGTAGTTTGTCTTTTGTCTTTGTAGCGTCCACAGGCTCAAAAGGTAAAGGTTTAATTCACATTTTGATTGTGATTTAGCGGTGTTTCTACATAGCACATTAACCCATTATGTGGATCTGCTTTGTTACATTATATTGTGTGCAGTTTTCATTCTTGCTTTTTTTTTTTTTTTTTTTTTAAGTGAAGACATTGTGTAGTCTATATCACACTGCCATACATTTTACAGTCATCTGTGCACTCAGAGTATCTGGATTGCAGTTAGTGGCAGTCTTTGTATGTGCTGGCAGAGACAGATGACTTAACCATACTTACACATCACTCCTTTCTTTACAAAACACTGATAGCCTGGCTTGATGAAGCCATAAAATTCTGTTGCTGATATACAACATTCTTTAAAGTAGAACACTTCATTGTCACAGTTTTACTAGTTTACCTAAAGGATGTACCTTAACTTTAGTCTCTTCAAAACACAAAGTTTTCTTCCAAACATTGTTACGCTCTGCTATTCTGCTGAAGTGACGCTAAACTAAAACTATTAAAAAATGATCATAGGTCCCTTCAGAAAGTTGACCCTTGTTAAAAAATAGTAAACTTCAGCATACCTTTAAAAAGAGTAATTTTGTGGAAATAATATATTTTAAAAAATAAAGAATACATTTATTATAAATGTAGTTAGTTGAATTTAAGAGTGCTTTTTTCACTTAAGTAGGACTTAAGTACATTATGTAATTTCATAATAATTTAATATGTCAGCTCAGAGGTCAGCTCTGAAAAAAACCATGAAACGTCTCTGTTTTAGAATGCATATTGAGCATCATTCAACCATATGATCCAAAACTGGTTTCAGTGACACATCTGATGACTAATTGTGTTTTATTCAGTATCATAGACAATAAGCATGAGTGTTTGGATGATGCTCTGAGTGTGTGTAGTGTTCTCAGAGTCTGAGCTATTGTTGTGCTTCCAAATTCTCACCACAACCCAGTGCAATCATCCATCAATTTACAGCCCATTTACTCCTCCAGAGACATCGAGAGAGCAGAATAAATAAGGGAAGAATATATATGACAGTTTAAGCTGATTTGTCTCTTTTCTACTGATCCGCAGCTCATTGCCCCATTTCTGACGTCTTGTGAGAGTGTAATGATTGTGACTTGGATGTTTACAGATCATGAATTCATCAAATGAGTTATTGTGAATGTGAAATTGTGCATGAATCGTGCATATGCATGTGTTGCTGCAATCAGAGAAGCAGGCTGTGACGTTTCTGATTTAGATGCAGATGAAGAAGCTCTTCTCCAAGTCAGCCTCTGCCATCAGCCACAGAGTCCCTAGCAGCTGAGCCGCATCCATCCACACCTGAGCATGAGGTCACATGATCTGTGTGCACATGGGTCTCTGCATTCCATTACCATTTTATCACAGATTTCACCTTATTCATGAGAAGTTATTATAGTGTATTCTTTATTGATTGTGTCCGCTATTATACTGTATTGCTGTTGCAGTGTTACCTTCAGGTAATGGTCTTCTTTAATATAATTATTTATAACACATGATATACAGCTCACATAATATTAAATCATTTTTAAAAGATATGGAACTGATCTTTCTTTACAAGGTTAAACCATCATTTAAACTAATGTTAAGGGTGATCACAGAATCACTGTTGTTGTTGTTGTTGTTTTTAAGAATTTTGGCATTCTGAAGTTCATCACACATTATTAGGGTGGCTAAGATGGGAGAAAAGGAGTCAAGCAACAAAAGGATCTCGTATTCCATAGATGGTGTTTGCAAAACCTGAAATACACTAACCTAGGTAGTTTCCAGATGAAATGTACCTGTACACAAAGTGGCGATAAGAGTGAATTTAATTTTTCCAGTACAGTTGAAGCTACAACAACAACAGTAATAATAATAATAATAATAATAATATTCTTATTCTGATAATAATAACGATAATGTCAAAACTAGCTTAGCACCGTGACAAATAAAGGGGACAACAAGAGTTGACTGAATAACCTAAATATAAATGTTGTTACAATAAAAAGCAAAAATTAACAATTAAAATGCTAGTAAATAATAAAGGCATGTCCAGCAATCAAGAAAAGAAAAAAAAAAAAAAAATATATATATATATATATATATATATATATATATATATATATATATATATATATATATATATATATATATATACACACATATACATATACATATACATATATATAATAAAAAATACAATTCCCACTGCTCCTGGAAAGCTAATATCCTGGCATGCTTTTTGGTACAATGGTCACTGATTAACAACTATAATGTGATGC
This sequence comes from Spinibarbus caldwelli, assembly GCA_039654775.1. Classification (NCBI taxonomy): domain Eukaryota; kingdom Metazoa; phylum Chordata; class Actinopteri; order Cypriniformes; family Cyprinidae; genus Spinibarbus; species Spinibarbus caldwelli. Next base: position 1,684,255 of record CM077249.1, on the reverse strand, counting down.
ATTGTTGGAGAAAGTAACCAACTAATCAAGACTGTTTCCTGAAATCGTGTGCGCAAATCCCTCAGTTGAACCATGTTGGTTCAGCAGTATAAAGGACTGCCATTAGCACCGTCACATAAAGATGATGGAGTAAAAACGTTGAGATAAATTTGACTTTAATAATGCCAGAATATTATAGTTCATTTACACAAACAAAACAAAACCATTCATTTTTAAAATCATGTTATGCAGATGGTTCAGGTGTGTTTAATAAGAGTTGGAGCTAACCTCTGCAGGGCTGTAGCCCTCCAGGAACTGAGTTTGACATCCCTGGCATAGCCTTTACTCCCGTGTATGGTTTATTCAGTCAGCAGCATTCTCTTTAACATAATTTCTCAGAGATGCTGCTGTAACTATATATGATAGATAGATCTGTAGAGCAGTAGTTCTAACCAAACAACTTTGTGATGCCATTTGCGAATGTTCGTTTGAATTGCGGTTTCGGGAAACACAGAATCTTTGAGCTGCTTTGGTAACAATGGAAATTCTGACCATAATTGACTAACAATGCTTTTGGGAAATGCACCCCACACTGAAAAAAACAAGTAAAATTTACTTAATTTTTATTTTGCAAGTTTTTGCGCACACATTTTTAAAGTATGGAATTAAGTAAAATCTACTTAAGTTATATAAATTAGCAAAGGAAATAAGTAACATGGACAGTTAAAGTTTGATGAGTAATTTCTACTTAATTATTTTGTTAACTCTGAAATACTCAAGTAAATTTCATACAGTCACGGTTTGTAAACTTTACTCAAACAACATAGCACTGAAAAAAAAAATCATGCTATTAAAGCATGTGGCTCAATTACAAAAGTAAGTAAGCAAGTAGACAGCTTGTGATCCTTTTTAAGATAATATGTCTACTCTGTAGGGTTATTACCCAAATAAACACAGACCTCAATATTTGGCACACGATACACAATGACGGTAACAATCTGTGGATAGACCAATCTAAGAGCAACTCTGAGCAAGGAAAAGACAAAAACTTTTATCTTTGTGAGGAGGCAGGGCTGACCCCGTTGCTAGCTATGACACAGTCTTTTGAAGTTGGTTGTCCAAGAAGGAAATAAAAAGAGCACTTAAGAGTAGGGTCTATTATTGGGTTGTGCAGGTTTCTCTTTGTGAGGTTTGGTTAGCAGTGACTGAAACACAGCTTTACACACAACTGCCAGTCTGCATGGAGAGGATCTTGAGACTCCAGTAGCTTCAAACACCTGTTTGCTGCTCAGCAGTGGCTTTTTTTTACAGCTGGTATTACAATACAGTTCATTTGTTTGACAGAAACTTTCCGTAATAAATCTTTATCTGACCAAGATCTTCTGTGCTCTGTCACTCACAAATCTTTTGACAGTTCAATAATTTCTATTTGCTTTTCGCAAAATATTGTTTGTTTTGATGCCTTTTGCAAGACATTGCATTGTTTCATACTTTTCATCTTCAGAAAGATCTTTCTTCCTCACTATATTTCATGAGAACTGTGACTTGCTTAATAATGTGGAACAACCTCTTTAAGTAGGATTTCCATTTACCTAAGAAGAACTGGCAAACTATTGAACAAACCTGTCTGAGATTGATACCAGTTAACTAAAAAGATGTGAAAAACAACACAAACAAAAATCTGACTCTTTATTGTACGGAAATCCTATTGATATATCACTTGCATCATAATTTGGAACGCAGTGTAAAAGAGCAATTTCTCTAAAAGAGCATTTCTCTAAAAGGGCAAAACGGGTGATCACGTCTTTTTAAAGATGTCTTATCACCCGTGCGTTTCTGGGTGTGGTCGTTTCCTAGTACCTCAGGATGGTCACGATCGCTGACTCACGTGTCTGGGCATTCAGCACACTGAGGAGGTTTTCGTGGATGGTTCATGTTCTTTTTGTGGGGACATGACCATCTCGGAGTTGCATAAAAGACTGCTATGTCAAACATGGCAGAGTCCCTCTGCCTCTGTTGCGATCCAGCGTTTGTCCCGGCACCCGGGGTGGCGCTGCGTCCGGTGGAGTCAGAGGTGATTTGAGGATCATGGTGAGGGCTTCCCTAAGTGGAGTTCCTCACCCCTCAAGCACTCCGCAGCTGGTGGAGCTGCCGTTGGAGCGGGCTGGGCTCTCTGCAGATCGGAGTGCACCACTCATTTCCTTCGGTGTCCCCTCTGACGACCAGATGTCGATCGCTGCATCGGAGGGCGAGTCCTCTCTCTCCGGGGATGACGACTTGGCTGCGTTGCCCCCTTCGGGTGTGGTAGCGTTGTCCGAGCCAGACCCAGAGATGACAGCTATGCTTTCCCGGGCCGCCGAGAATGTCGGGCTCGTGTGGAATCCTCCACTGCGTCCCGATCCTTCGAGGCTGGATGAATGGTTTCTCGGTGGGGGTCGCGCTGGTTCTCAGCGCCCCCTCCGGGGCCATTCTTCCCGGAGGTGCACGAGGAGCTCACTAGATCCTGCAAGACACCTTTTACTGCCCGAAACAAATCTTGTGGCTCCTCTGCCCTCACTACCCTCGATGGTGGGGCCTCTTTGGGGTACATGGGCATCCCCTCAGTGGAGCGGTCTGTGGCCATGCAACTATTTCCAACAGCCGCTACCACTCTGCCGGGTGACCCGTGTCTCCCCTCACAGGCCTGTAAGTATTCGTCATGTCTAACTGGCAGTGCTTACATAGCCTGTGGGGAGGCGGCTTCTGCCCTCCACGCCACGGCGTTACTGCAGGTGCACCAGGCCAAAGCCCTGAAAGACCTGCACGAGGGTGGTCATGACCTGGCGGTTCTACATGAACTGCGTGCTGCGATGGACCTCGCACTTCGAGCGACGAAGGTGACCGCACAGACACTGGGTCGTGCGATGTCCACGCTAGTGGTCCAGGAGCGCCATTTCTGGCTGTGTCTGGCCGACATGAAGGAGCATGAGAAGGTACAGTTCCTGAATGCTCCCATGTCACAGACTGGCCTCTTCGGCGACGCAGTCGAGAGCCTTGCCCAGCAGTTCTCAGCAGCACAGAAGCAGACTGAGGCGATCAAGCACATCATGCACCGGAGGAAACCTGCTGCTTCCACCCCGGCTGCAGCCCCTCAGCCTGCTCGTTGCCGTGGGCGCCCTCCTGCGGCCGTGCCCGCTACTGTGCAGCCGCAGCAGCCTTCCACCAGGCAGCATCGTGGAGCCGGTTGCAGGCAGGACGCCCAGCCTGTCCAGGCCCCCGCCAAACCTGGTGGCAAGCGCAAGTGCAAGAGGCCCTGAGACAGGCGACCCAGAGATGAAGGAGACTGCTCATCGGGAGATGGTGACCGCACCACTCTCTCCCCTGGAGGAGGGCTGGGTGGAGAATCTTCTGTTTCTTTTTGTTTTTGTTCCGCCGCTGGCCCAAAAGCCAGCAGTACCCTAAACTTCATTAAAAGAGCGGTTTCCTCAGTCTCTGGGTCTCAAGAGGAGGAGAGTTGCGAACTGTGCATCACGGGATAGCTTCCCTCCTCCTCTCTCGCCAGCGGGCAGCAGTGGGTTGCCCAAGAGCACCCCTCCTGCCCATTTGTGGAACCAGGTAAGGGCTGTAACACTCGAGTCCCCGCTTCAGGTCGTCACACGCCGGGCTGTCACAAGCCTCGAGCTGGGTTCCTGCGTTTCCTCCCACACAAGGAGGAATCAGGTGAGTGTTACACTTCACACCCAGACCCCGCCCCCTGCCGTCACAGGCCAGGCCGTCACAGGCCCCGGGCCAGGTCCCTGTGTTCCACTACGGGAACGTCGGTGGCCCCGTTGGTTCCGCTGGCACGGTCTCTCAGAACCTGGCTAGCGCTCCCCAGTCCGTCCCGGTGGCTCCTGCGGACCATTATAATCCGGTTCACTTCAGTCAAGGCTGTCGATGCACCTGTCTTGCATGTGGAGATCGCAGTCCTGCTGGTGAAGGATGCGATAGAGCCGCTCCCTCCAGCCGATATGTGGTCAGGGTTTTACAGCCCTTACTTCATTGTGTCCAAGAAAAGTGGTGGATTACGACTGAACTTGGATCTGCGAGTTTTGAACCGTGCACTTCAAGATGACACAGAAACGCATTTTCGGGTGCATCCGTCCCCAAGACTGGTTTGCAGCGATCGACCTGAAGGACGTGTACTTTCATGTCTCGATCCTCCCGCGACACAGGCCATTCCTGCGATTCGCGTTCGAGGGTCGGGCATGTCAGTACAAGGTCCTGCCCTTCGGACTGTCCCTGTCGCCTCGTGTCTTCACCAAAGTAGTAGAGGCAGCCCTTGTTCCCTTGAGAGAAGGGGGGGTGTGCATCCTCAACTATCTTGACAACTGGCTCATACTCGCACAGTCTTGCGATCAGTTGTGAGCACACAGGGACCTGGTGCTCAGACACCTCAGCCAGTTGGGTCTGCGGGTCAATTGGGAAAAGAGCAAACTCGTGCCAACGCAGAGGGTCTCTTTTCTCGTCATGGAGTTGGATTTGGTCAGCCAGACAGCACGCCTCACCCAGGAACGTGCTCAGTCGGTGCTGAACAGCCTCAAGACTTTATCAGGTAGGATGGCAGTCCAACTGAAATTTTTTCAGTGGCTCCTGGGGCATATGGCGGCAGCTGCGACGGTAGTTCCGCTCAGTCTACTCTATATGAGACCGCTTCAGCACTGGCTCCATGGCCAAGTCCCGAGGTGGGCGTGGTGATGCGGTACTCACCGGGTTCAGATTGCACCAGCCTGCCACAGAACCTTCAGCCCGTGGACAGATCCCTCGTTCCTTCGGGCAGGAGTGCCCCTGGAGCAGGTATCCAGGCATGCTGTGGTATTAACGGATGCCTCGGCCACCAGCTGGGGTGCTACGTACAACAGGCACGCAGTGTCAGGGGTATGGACGGGTCACTAACTGCGTTGGCATATCAATTGCCTCGAGTTGCTGGCAATACACCTTGCCCTGAGCCGCCTCAGAGGGCGCCTTCGGGGCAGGGACGTTCTGGTCTGTATGGACAACACTGCGACCGTTGCGTATATCAACCGGCAAGGCGGTTTACGCTCCCGTCGCATGTCGCAACTCACCCGCCACCTCCTCCTCTGGAGTCAGAAGCATCTGAGGTCCCTTTGTGCCATCCACATCCCAGGAGTGTTCAATCAGGCAGCCGACGAGCTGTCTCGAGCAGCACTTCCAGGGGAGTGGAGACTTCATCCCCAGGCAGTTCAGCTGATTTGGAGGTGGTTCGGAGTTGCTCAGGTAGACCTGTTTGCATCTCCAGAGAGCACCCACTGTCAGTGGTTCTACTCCCTTGCCGAGGCAATGCTCGGCACGGATGCACTGGCACACAGCTGGCCCCGGGGCCTGCGCAAATATGTGTTTCCCCCAGTGAGCCTACTAGCACAGACACTGTGCAAGATCAGGGAGGACGAGGAGCAGGTCCTGTTAGAGGCTCCATATTGGTCCAACAGGACCTGGTTCCCAGAACTCATGCTCCTCGCGACAGCCCCTCCCTGGCCGATTACTCTGAGGAAGGATCTGCTTTCTCAGAGACGGGGCACCCTCTGGCACCCGCATCCGGACCTGTGGAAACTCCACGTGTGGTCCCTGGATGGGACGCGGAGGTTCGAGGTGACCTACCCCAGGTGGTAGCGCTCACTATCACTTCAGCTCGAGCACCGTCCACTAGACAGGCCTATGCTCTGAGGTGGAACCTGTTCGTCGAATGGTGTTCCTCTCACTATGAGGAACCCTGAAGATGTTCGATCAGAACCGTGCTTTCCTTCCTGCAGCAAGGGTTGGAGCATAGGCTGTCCCCCTCCACTCTTAAGGTTTACATTGCTGCTATTTCCGCCCACCACGACCCCGTAGAAGGGAGGTCGTTGGGGAAGCATGATCTGGTCGTCAGGTTCCTTAGGAGGGCCATGATATTAAATCCTCCTCGGCCTCCTTCCCTACCCTCTTGGGATTTGGCATTGGTGCTAAGAGCCCTTCAAACTGCCCCCTTCGAGCCTTTGCAGTCAGTCGAGTTGAAGTTTCCTTCTCCTGACTGTATTGGCCTCGATCAAGAGGGTGGGGGACCTGCAGACATTTTCGGTCGACGAATCGTGTCTTGAGTTCGGGCCGGCTGACTCAAGTGCAACACTGAGACCCCGGCCCGGCTACGTGCCCAAGGTTCCTACCACTTCCTTCAGGGACCAGGTGGTGGACCTGCAAGTGCTGCCCCTGGAAGAGGCAGTTCCAGACCTAGCTTTGCTCTGTCCTGTACGCGCACTGTGACAGTACGTGGATAGAACTCAGAGCTTTAGGACCTCAGAACAGCTCTTTGTCTGTTACGGAGGACAGCAGAAGGGGAAGGCTGTCTCCAAGCAGAGGATGGCCCACTGGATAGTGGATGCCATCACCTTGGCCTATGAAGCACAAGGTGTGCCCTGCCTGCTCACGCTGCGTGCTCACTCAACTAGGGGTGTCGGATTATCCTGGGCACTGGCTCGTGGTGCCTCGCTAGCAGACATTTGTAGAGCTGCGGGCTGGGCGACTCCTAACAGGTTCGCTAGGTTCTATAGCCTGCGTGTCGAAGCGGTTTCCTCCTGTGTTCTCACCTCAAACGGGTAGTGGCACTGAGAGGCCCGGTTCAGAGTCGGCTTGGGGCGTCCTTAACGCCTAAATTCTCCCTATAGTTCTCTATCGGGCTAACCCTGTCGAGTCCTCCAGCACTCCGGTGGCCAGACGTGGCGGAGCGTCCAGCACCAGGCCTTTCAGCCAATGAATTCTTGAAATCTGGTGTGAGGCTAGTGCCCATATGAGTGAACCTGTTGGGATCTCATATGTGTATTCCACGGTACACTTACTAGGGCCATGTTTTCCCTGGGAGACCACGTTCTGCCGTCTCTAAATGATGCAGCCTGAGCCATCTCAGAGACTTCCATGTGCAATAGGGCCCTACGGGGTTACTTCACATGAGTAATGTCACTTAAACCCTTCTGGAAGGAGGTGACTCTGCAGTGTGCCTCTTCCAGGTGGAAGGGCACGCTTTCCCAGTGTTATCCAAGTCGTACTGTTTGGGTTGCTCGAGTAACTGCAGTAGTTGACCTTCTCTGTGTAGAGCCCGGTGCTATCATCTGCATTATAGGAAGGTCAAGGGGGCCTACACAGGGCACTGGAGGGGGCAGCTCCTGTGGCGCTTTGGTAGGGATCCCATTCGTCGGTCACTGACGTGACTCGGAATGACCGACTGAAGGGGAACTTCTCGGTTACGTATGTAACCCTCGTTCCCTGAAGGAGGGAACGGAGACGTCACGTATCGTCGCTAGGGCTGTCGCGGTGAAGGAATTTCCCTTGCGGTAATTTTGAGTGGCTCAATAGTGCGGTACGCAGTATTATCGCATATATATATATATTCATATATATATATATATATATATATATATATATATATATATATATATTTATATATATATATGATCTGTGTGTATGTGTTACGATGTAACGAGGTCATATTCAGAAACCGAAACTAAATCGCGTTGAAACAGGAGGTGAAGTAAACAGAAGAGAATGACAAAATAACGGTCCACATAACAAAACATAAACCTGACAATAAAATCGTTAGTCTACTGTTAGCCTATATATCTATCTATCTATCTATCTATCTATCTATCTATCTATCTATATATATATATATATATATATATATATATATTAGGGGTGTCAACGTTAATGCATTAACGCATGCGATTAATCTAAACATTTTAACGCGTTAATATTTTTTTAACGCAAATTAATCGCTTGATAAGGTTTGACCCCAACTTCTTCCCGTCATCGCAGCGCGGAAGGTTATCTATCATTGTGTGATGAGGGCACAGCGAGCCAGTGTTGCCAGGGTAACGGCACTAGTAGGTTATTTTGAAAATACAGTCGCGGGAAAAATTACAGAGCTGCGGGTTGCGGTTTTTTTGGGCTACTTTTATAATGTACCACGGCCGCCCAAAATGTATATAGACAAATAAAAATTAAAATAGATCCTTTTACTAATGTGTATTATACTTGGAATGTATACCTGGCAACTTAAGAACGGAGAGGCGGTTGTAACAAAGAACGTGAGTTCAGCCAGAGCATACATGTTAAGGCTTTTACACAGCAGAAATAAACATGACAACAGCCACTATAGATTATATAAGATAATAAACACACGATTACGATAGGATATGGTTTGTATGTGATTTTTTTGACATGAATGTGTACATCTATGCTAATTTGTGCAGCGATATAAAAGGCTATAAATAGCATATTTTAACAATAGTAAACGACCAAATTCCACATGTGATCGCAAAAGGAAGTTATTACAAACACTCGATGGTGGTTTGAAGTGAGTTCTGAGTAAAACTGTACTATTCATCTCATAAATCGTCTTATGAAGTATGATGCTAATATTAGCTCTAATGCAGCTGCAGAACAGGTCCAATTCTTCATAATGCATTTTGTCATAATACTTCACGTAAGGTCGCATATATATCGAGTGTTATATATATATTTATTTATTTATAACAGTTAGTTCTGATCCTCGAATCTGACTGACAAGACACTTTTTCTGTTGATATTTCACCTGCGAGTTGTAGACGGGCTGTCAGTCAGTGCAGTTTCATTATTGCGCCACAAGGTGGCGTCAAGTGACTGTCTTTGAGTGAGTCTTTAAACCGTTCATTCAACTACACGTTCAAAAATGCTGATTCATTCAAAGGGAGATGTAATGAAACACGCTGTTGAAATCATTTTAACTTTGAGTGCCACTTTTAAAGGCTCAGCTGACCAGCAACTTGTCGATGCTAAGACAGATTTCGCTTTCCTTGGACATGACAACCTGTTTTCACAAATATACATGACTCGGCCTGAACGCAGGTAATCGCATGCGCTTAGTCGATCTCTCTCTCATTTGCTGTCTGTTTAGGCTTGTTAAGTGCAAATTTACTGAGCCTCTGTACAAATCAGCATGGTACACATTATGTTATCATTACTAATATTCAGTACACATGCACGAGGTGTAAAACGAGAAGGGCGTAACCTTACGAAAAAGAAAACACGGAAATATCGCGGTTGCTGCAGTTGTTGCATTCCTCTGCGGTTATGCTCGTCAATAGTGCGGTATTGCAATATTGCAGTTATCGCGACAGCCCTACCCATCGCCATAGTCGCTGTCCCACAGCTGAGCTGCCGCACTGCGGGGTGTGGCAGCCAGATGCGAAATACCGCATGCCAATGTCCATTGGCTTGTTTAGTTACACTCGACGTGGATTGGTCTCTCTGGCGAGATCCCATTCGTCGGTTACCGACGTGACGTCTCCGTTCCCTCCTTCAGGGAAGGAGGGTTACATACGTAACCGAGATGTTTCAAAGATAAAAATTAAATAAATTGCTAATTACAACATTAAAAAAAAAAAAAAAATGAAGCCTGTACAAATACTAGAAATCATGAATATAAATAATTGGGAATCATGTAAAAAATAAATAAATAAATAAAACAGCGTACATTTAATTGATCTATTATACCATTTATGTAGTTTTGTTCACTTAGCTGTTTCCTTATAAAAGTCCAGAATTTTTTTCAAGTTTTTCGTCAGGTGTCTTTTTTAATTATATGATGTCATTACGTTGCTGTCTTGCCGCCAGCCAATCGCTGCATTGCTGATCGTGGTTTCGAGTATCGTTACATCTGCTCTTTTCGGGGAACACGAGAATGTGCAGTAATCTTAGACAATTTAATCCAGATATTTTAATCAAATCTGCAAATTCGTTTGAAGAACCAAATTAGCTAGAGATCAGTAATCATGATTAGAAGATCTAGAATCTTTCAAATCATCTCAGATGTATTAAGCGAAGTACAAAGAACGGGCCCCAGGTCCATTCCTATCAAACACACTTGAATCAGCCAATCAAGGTGTTCAGGAAAATAACAGGCAGGTACGTAAAAGCAGAGTTAAAACTGCGGGGGAGTTTATACAATACCGTTTTCAATTAAAAATGGAAAACTTTGTGTAAACGTACCATAAGATCTACAGAATGATAGCCCTCCAGGAGCAGAGTTGGCTAACCCCAAGGCCGGACTGGGATGCAATTTCAGGCCAGGAAATTTCACACTCGTCCAGGCCACTCAGAAAAAAAGGGGCCAAAATTGTACCTTTTGGGGTACAACAGCAGTACTTTTAAAAGGACATATTTGTACTGTTCCAGTGACAAGTGTCACACTTCTCGGGGGAGCAAGGAGAACTTCAAAAACAGTCTTTAACAATTCAGACACGTAATAGACACAGGAACACCTGGAGAGACGTACAAATGACGTTTAAGGACCGACAAACATGAACTGAATGGACTGGGGCTTATAAGGACAGGACAATCAGGGGAGGAAGACGAGACACACCTGGAAACCAATTAACAATTAACACGAGGGAGAAACACACACAGACAGATCCATAGTCCTGACAACAAGCTGTTGAGGTACAATTTTGGCCCCTTTTTTTCTGTATATAGCCTACACATCCACAACAATTTCTGAAACCACAGACAGCCCTATTATTTGTATGGCCATAACATAAAAAGGATTAAATCTTTAGTCTGGAAAATAATTAAAGGTTCTCTCTTGCACTTTACCTTCACTTCGCTTTCCCTTTTCTTCGTTTTCCCCAATATCTCTGTCTCTCCTTTTTTTTTTTTTCTTACCAGTCACTTCTTCACCAGCAGGTCTACTGTTATGAACAGAACTGTGTCCACCTTGTCTCTTCTGCTCACCAAGCCTGCATTTATTTGATCCAAAGTACAGCAAAAACAGTAAAATTTTGAAATATTTTTACTATTTAAAATAACTGCTTTCGATTTGAATATATTTTAAAATGTAATTTATTCTTGTGATCAAAAAGCTGAATTTTCAGCATCATTACTCCAGTCTTCAATGATCCTTCAGAAATCATTCTAATATTGAGTTGAGTTGAGTTGAGTTGAGCTTTATTGTCATTCCGCTACATGCGGGGGCATACAGTGGAACGAAATGTCGTGCCTCACAGGACCACGGTGCTACATAAATACAGGCATACAGCAATGAAGTAAAACAATATAAACCTATACACAAACTATCCTACTGATAGATTTTGACTATAAATATACTATCTATATAAAAAATTTACCTATACATAAACTAAAAAATACAAACTATACAAACTATACGAATGCTTCAGATAAATACTGTACATGTGCAAAGAGAGACAATGTGAGTTCAAGCAGCTGGCTGGGGAACAGTGCAGGATGATTTGCTGTGCAGGATAATATGCTGATTTACTGTTGAAGAAACATTTTATAATTATTATTTATAATTATTATTATTAATTATTATTATTATCAATATTTAAAACAGTTGAGTACATCAGGATTCTTTGATGAATAGAAAGATCCAATAGAATGAATAGAAAGAAATGAATAGAAAGATCCAAAGATCATATCTGAAAAGCATTTATCAGCATTTATCTATACCATAGATTCTATAATTAGATTATAGAATCTAATTATTTAGATTCTATAATCTAATTATAGATTATAGAACTTATTACTTTTATTTAGCAAGGATGCTTTAAATTGATCAAAAGTGATGATAAAGACATTTATAATGTTACAAAAGACTTCTATTTCAGATAAATGCTGTTCTTCTGGACTTTCTATTCATGAAAGAAACCTGAACAAAAAATCTTCTCTGTTTTCAACATAATAATAAATGTTTTTGAGCAGCAAATCAGCATATTAGAATGATTTCTGAAGGATCATGTGACTGGAGTGATGCTGAAAATTCAGCTTTGAATTCACAGGAATAAATTACATTTTAAAATATATTAAAATAGAAACCAGTTATTTTAAACAATAATAAAATTTAAAAAATCACAATTTTACTGTTTTTGCTGCATTTTTGGATCAAATAAAAGCAGGCTTGGTGAGCAGAAGAGACTTCTTTATAAAACATTAAAAATCCTACTGATCAAAACCTTCTTACTGGTAGTGTATTAAAACACATTTTCTAAAGTGCCCAAATGTCAAAAGTAGTACAATATATTTGTTGAAAAATTCTAATACTGAACACACTATTGAATTATTAGGCTGAGACTCATATTATTTTTTATTTTGCTGTCTGCTCTAGCTCCCTCCCTCCCTGTACAACAAATCCATGTGAATATCTGTCTCTGCAATTTTTTTAAATGTAACTTTACAATCGATAATGATGTCCTTTAGCACAGTATTCTGAATGATGATAATAATGGGGTGCTACTGATAGCCTAACAGATACAGTTTAATACTCAACCAAGTTAATAAAGGCAAAACTGTCTAGCGTATTTACAGATGAAACTGACCTGCACTTGAAGCCCTGAACAGGTCAGTGATGTTCAGGGGCGCCGCTAGCAATTTTGGGCTCTATGAAAGAATATGAGGTTGGGCCCCCTAACGCACCAAATATACACAATATTGCCCAAATGTATTGGGTCACCCCCTTCTAATGAACAGGTTTGACTATTTTAGTAATTTCCATGAGTACAAATCTTAATGTTTGAGCATATAATGATATTCTAGGGAATTGTGTGCTTCTAATTTTATACCAATAGTTTGGACAGGACTCTTTTCTATTCTAACACAACATTGTCTCTGTGTATAAGGCAAGGTAAAAAAAAAGAAAAAAGAAAAAGATTGATTCAGTCAGTGTGGAAGAACTTGACTGGTCTGCAGAAAGCCAAGTCCTAATCCCAGCTGAACACCTCTGGTGTGACTTTAAATGCAGATCTTGAGCCAAAAACTCATCACCAAACACCAATGACTTGTACATACACTATATGGACAAACGTATTGGGACACCCCCTTCTTTAGAACAGAAAAAGGCACTTCCAACTGTGGCAACAGAGATGAAAATATAATTAATGTATTTAAAAACTGTATTTCCATCTTTGTTGCCACAGTTTTGGAAGTGTCTAAAATGATTGTACGCATATGTACAAGTCACTGGTGTTTGGCATTGTCATGTTAGAATAGAAAAGGGTCCTGTCCAAACTATTGGTATAAAATTAAAAGCACACAATTCCCTAGAATATCATTATATGCTTAAACATTAAGATTTGTACTCATGGAAATTACTAAAGTAGTCAAACCTGTTCATTAGGGGTTCAAAAGGGGATGTTCCAATACTTTTGGCAATATAGTGTACAAGCCAACCTAGCTATTCAAAATCTTTGTCTGCAATTTAATAATACTGATCTATTACTTTTTTATTGCCTTTGACCATTAGGTATCAGTAACATAATTCATTCAGAACCTGTTCTATGGACACAGACTTTCTGTACCACACTATTCTGCTGATATGGAATGAGTTTGACTACTTAATCAGTTATATTAATAGAAATGCTTCCCTGGGGCAAACTAAAAAATCCTAAAATAATAAATAGGATACCCCATAACACCAGCATTTCCAGCAGTATCCAACATTTCTCAATCATGATCTTACTCAGCTAAATGTGACTATTAGCTTAACCGCTGTATTCCTTGTTTGCTAGCTACCTATGCACATACAGCATACAATGTTAAAAATGTTCTACATTATGAACCTTAACCCAAAAACCTTTAGCTTCATACACTGTAGATAATTGTGACCCTGCCTGTGGAAACCCAGCTAAAGTATTTTATTTTTTATTTTTTATTTTTTAAACAGTGGATGAGTAATTCACTCCTTGATTTGCTTAATAAAAGCCACCTTTGAGATCGTTTTGACAGACATGTTTATTGTGTATTATTTTCAACGTGTGTATTGCTAAGTTTAGTGTGGCAAAATAGAAGCGCAGCCGTAATAATTCGCGCGCAGTGTATCTGGTTGCCACGACAACCTCCCGCGCTTCCTGCTGCTGTTCTGTGTAATCAGAGTGAATTTGTAGATTTTCTATAGCAAAACTAAAATGTGTTTAAAAGTGCGACTGACCAAATCGTCCGGCTCGGTTTGCCGCCCTCGAACTCGAAGACATAATTTGACAGTTTACCATCTGATCTCACTCAGTGACTCTAGGCTACGTAGGACGGGACGAAACCATGCAGTGAATGGGGGGAGATAATTTCACCGGAGATGCAGAAATGAGCCGTAATTTTGTTTTATTTGTAACTCTTTGGTAGATACATTTATAATTTCTATTAAATTACTACTACTACTGTTACTACTAATAAAACAGATCTCTGGGGGCCCCAAAAGTGCGTGGGCCCTTAGAATCGTCCTAACTTTCCCCCCCTTAGCGGCACCCCTGGTGATGTTGCTACATTTCACTGCTGCTTTTGGCCGCTTCTTCTCCTTCATCGAGTCCCGCGCATCGGTTCTGTTCGGAACCGTTTGACGGAGGCGCGGAACAGACATGAGCTGATTCGTTTAGCTCAGCGCTGCCAGTCAGGACCAACCGATTTATGATTTATTATAGATTTATTGTCGAATGAAAAAATCGGAAATGAGCACTATGGTACATTGAGAAGGCATAAATATTAAATAATAATAATGATAATAATAATAATAATAATAATAATAATAATAATAACTAACAAAAAAAAAAAAAAAAAAAAAACGGGCAGCAGGCCAAATTGTAAAACAAAAATTGTATTTCTTATTTGTATTCGTCTTGTCAGGATACGATTAGTTTAACATTTACAACACAATAGGAAAAAGTGTTGCAGAGAGAAAAAAAAATATTATAGCCTATTAGCTATTTTTATTCGTCTTGTCAAAATAAATTCGTTTGACATTTTTCTGTTAACACAGTAGGAAAAGTGTCGCAGAGAAAAATAAATACGACATCGACATCTGTTATTTAAAATTATAGGCTAAGCAAAATATAAACAAAACCAAGTTGAACTTCCTTCAAGGAAAGCGCATCCACACCTCCATCCTTATTCTGCTCTGTCACTCATCGACAGCCTGCCTGTTCTGTCTGAAGGCCGTATTTACCACTGGTACAGTCTGCTCTGAGGACAGTTATGCACATGCTGCGCACAGAAATCTGGTTGGGAATGCAGACCTCTAATCCGTGGGCACGATTTGTTAAACTGAGCGAACAGTTTAAGAATTCGTGAGTTATAAACTGAGGGGACGAACTGAAAAGCAGTCGCCACGGATTGACTTTTTTTTTTTCCGACAGGTGATTTCTCGGGCTCCGTACAAATCAGCTGCCAGGCCACCGGGAATTCTCCCGGTGCTCCCGATGGCTAGTCTGACCCTGCCCTAGACACGTCAAAATAATAAAAATAATGTCTGAACTAATATGTCCAGTCCACATCTTCATTTGCCTGAGAAACTCGCTTCATTATCAGATTCAAAAGACAGACAGATATCAGATTTGCTTTATGAATTTGTTTCATTTATTTTAATTATTTTAGTGTCAAAGCACCCAGATGACTTAATCATTTTAACAATGATTTTTTTTTTTAATAAAATCAAATATCAAAAAAAAAAAGTATCTATTGCAGAAACAAATGTGAAAACAGATGCCCAATCACTTTTCCCATGAGAACCAGGTAATAACTGACATTCATCCACTTCTTTGTTATGTGGTGTTGTGTATTTGTGTAGCTGGAAGATGCTCAGGGTCCTGTGCTCATGACTACTGTGGCCATGCCTGTGTTCAGCACTAAGAACGAGACTGTGAGTAATGCTAAACTTTAACTTTGGTAATGTTAACCAGTGGTTATTTAGTCAGTATGAATGTTTTCTGTATAGCACTCATCAAACTATACCAGTAGAGAGAGGATTATTATTATTATTATTTATTTATTTATTTTTTATCTCAAATATGCTTGTGTTCGTTGTTTTAAGAGAAATAAAGGAATTCTTCTTGGAGTAGTTGGCACAGATGTTCCAGTGTCTGAAATACTGAAGGCCATCCCCAAATACAAGGTACACGAACAAGTCACCTATAACTGTCCATTCATTAAAACCTGGAACTCCTGTCCTGTTGATTATTTGTCTAGCACAATGTTATCTTCTAGAGAAAAAAAAAAAGTTTATTTATCTTATTGATATTCATTCGTTCATTCATACAAGTGTATGAATGAATGAATGAATATCAATAAGATAAATAAACTTTTTTTTTCTCTAGAAGATAACATTGTAACTTCATGTTCACTAAAAAAAAAAAAAAAAAAAAAAAAAACGCATAAAATGATGTTACATCTGCAGTTTTCCTTTCTGTATTTGATGTATTTATTATTGAAATACAGGTTTCAAGTTTGTCTCAAATTTTCCATCTTTCGTATTTAAATGGTCATTAGACTTGAGTTATATCATAGATATGAACCATTTTGTTACTTGCTATTGTGGTCAAATGGAGAAGAAGAGCCTATACCAAGACGAGATGTAAACTAAAAAAAGATAAACTTGACTTCACCGGCCTGAGAACCTCTGCCAGGGAATAGGCACTAGAAATAAATCCACCCACCAAAAGGATCACTTTTGCATGCATTTCATTCAAGAATGTTGTGCAAGTTTTCTGCAACAATGGCACAACAATGGTGCTATGAACTTCACATACTTTTGAAAATCTTTTAATAAGTGTTGCCTTTTTCCAGGCGGATCATTAAATGATGTAATAGATATCTCCCAGAAATCCTGTAGAATTCAACCCATCAGAGGATGACTTCGAAACCTGAGGAACACAGAAAGTTTCTTGGGTTTGGTTTTGGGTGCAAATCTTACCAATTCAAGTTTTTCCTTTTCACCTGGCCATATCTCAGCATTGATACTTTGTTCTCAGTTACTTAGAGGCTAGATTTGAGAATAAGCCTTAAGAAGAAATTTGTTCTTTTTGTTAAAGCAGCAAATTATATTTCTGGGGGATCCCAGCATGACTGCTCATGTCCAGTCATTTCGCTTCTGTCTGAATCAGTTCAGGACAGGGTGAGACTTTCCTGTATGTCTGTTTTGCAGACTTCTGCTTCATATGGGAGGTTATTGAGGCTATTTGCTTTTGCACAGGTCAGGTTTGTATCAGTAAATACAGTGCAAATCTTAGGTAAATCTGGGAGCAGTTCTTTTCTCGGGGCACAGGATGATACCCAGGCAATGGAGGTTGCAATCTCAAACTGTGACAACTGTGTTCTGAGGTGACAAAGGCTTCAGCAGGGCAGAGATGGTTCTGTTGGCATTTTTTTTCCCTCTTTTGGTTCTCTCTGTCTCCTTATTTGCCTCTGGGGATGAACACTCTGACACGTGTGGTCAAGGGTCATACTCTTATGCCTACCCACCTATAAATCTGCATCTGGCAATACTTACAAGAAGACTGAGTGTGTCTTCTGCTGGTTGCATCCTCACAATTAGTTCTCCGGTCTACTGTCTTCCAGGAGGGAACTTTTTTGGAGATCTTGATAAGAGTAGATCTACTTTGCCAGACTCAGGGCACTGTATGGCGAAACGTCTCGGTTACGTATGTAACCCTCGTTCCCTGAAGGAAGGAACAGAGATGTCACGTCGGTGACCGACGAATGGGATTTCGCCAGAGAGACCAATTCACTTCAAGTGTAACTAAACAAGCCAATGGACATTGGCATGCGGTATTTTGCATCTGGCTGCCACACCCCACAGCAGCGCGGGTATAAGAAGAAGCAGGTGCACCTCATTAATTCATGTTTTTGCTGAGGAGCCGAGCCGGTGACCTGGCAGCTCAGCTGTGGTACAGCGACTGTGGTGACTGGACGTTCCCCTTCAGTCGGTCACTCCGAGTCACGTCGGTGACTGATGAATGGGATCCCTATCAAAGCGCCACAGGAGCTGCCCCCTGCAGTGCCCTGTGTAGGCCTCCTGGTCCTTCCTATAAGGCAGACGATAGGACTGGGCTCTACACAGAGAAGGTCGACTACTACTGTTCCTCGGGCAACCCAAACAGTAGGACTTGGATAACACTGGGAAAACATGCCCTTCCACCTGGAAGAGGCACACTGCGGAGTCACCTCCTCCCAGAGGGGGTTAAGTGACATTTACTCATGTGAAGTAACCTTGCAGGGCCCTTTTGCACATGGAAATCTCTGAGATGGCTCAGGCTGCATCATTTAGAGACGGCAGAACGTGGTCTGCCAGGGAAACACAGTTCTAATAAGTGTACCGTGGAAATACACATATGGGATCCCAACAGGGTCACTCATATGGGCACTAGCCTCACACCAGATTTCAAGAATTCATTGGCTGAAAGGCCTGGTGCCGGACGCTCCGCCACGTCTGGCCGCCAGAGTGCTGGAGGACTCGACAGGGTTAGCCCGATAGGGAACTCTCTGGAGAATTTAGGCGTTAAGGACGCCGCAAGCCGACTCTGAACCGGGCCTCTCAGTGCCACTACCCATTTGAGGTGAGAACACAGGAGGAAATCGGTTCGACACGCAGGCTATAGAACCTAGCGAATGTGTTAGGAGTCGCCCAGCCTGCAGCTCTACAAATATCTACAAATGGAGTGAGCACGGAGCCTGAGCAGGCAGGGCACACCTTGTGCTTCATAGGCCAAGGTGATGGCATCCACTATCCAGTGGGCCATCCTCTGCTTGGAGACAGCCTTCCCCTTCTGCTGTCCTCCGTAACAGACAAAGAGCTGTTCTGAGGTCCTAAAGCTCTGAATTCTATCCACGTACTGTCGCAGTGCGCGTACAGGACAGAGCAAAGCTAGGTCTGGGTCTGCCTCCTCCAGGAACAGCGCTTGCAGGTTCACCACCTGGTCCCTGAAGGAAGTGGTAGGAACCTTGGGCACATAGCCGGGCCGGGGTCTCAGTGTTGCACTGGAGTCAGCCAGCCCAAACTCAAAACCGAAAATGCCTGCAGGTCCCCCACCCTCTTGATCGAGGCCAATGCAGTCAGGAGTAGGATTTTCATAGAAAGAAACTTCAACTCGACTGACTGCAAAGGTTCGAAGGGGGCAGTTTGAAGGGCTCTTAGCACCAATGCCAAATCCCGAGAGGGTAGGGAGGGAGGCCTAGGAGGATTTAATATCCTGGCATCCCTAAGGAACCTGACGACCAGATCATACTTCCCCACCAACCTCCCCTCTACAGGGTCGTGGTAGGTGGAAATAGCAGCAACGTAAACCTTAAGGGTGGAGGGGGACAGCCTATGCTCCAACCCTTGCTGCAGGAAGGAAAGCACGGCTCTGATCGAACATCTCCGGGGGTCCTCATGGTGAGAGGAACACCATTCAAATGAATGGGTTCCACTTCAGAGCATAGGCCTATCTAATGGACGGTGCTTGTGTTGAAGCGATAGTGAGCGCTATCTCCTGGGGTAGGTCACCTAGAACCTCCACGTCCCATCCAGGGACCACACGTGGAGCTTCCACAGGTCCGGACGCGAGTGACAGAGGGTGCCCCTTCTCTGAGAAAGCAGATCCTTCCTCAGAGGAATCGGCCAGGGAGGGGCTGTCGCGAGGTGTTCTGGGAACCAGGTCCTATTGGGACAATACGGAGCCACTAACAGGACCTGCTCCTCGTCCTCCCTGATCTTGCACAGTGTCTGTGCTAGTAGGCTCACTGGGGGAAACGCATATTTGCGCAGGCCCCGGGGCCATCTGTGTGCCAGTGCATCCGTGCCGAGCGTTACCTCGGCTAGGGAGTAGAACCATTGGCAGTGGGTGGTTTCTGGAGATGCAAACAGGTCTACCTGAGCAACTCCGAACCGCCTCCAAATCAGCTGAACCACCTGGGATGGAGTCTCCACTCCCCTGGAAGTGCTGTTCGAGACAGCTCATCGGCTGCCTGATTGAACACTCCTGGGATGTGGATGGCACGAAGGGACCTCAGATGGCGGGCGAGTTGCGACATGAGACGGAAGCGTAAACCGCCTTGCCAGTTGATATACGCAACGGTCGCAGTGTTGTCCGTGCGGACCAGAACGTCCCTGCCCCGAAGGCGCCCTCTGAGGCGGCTCAGGGCAAGGCGTAATGCCAGCAACTCGAGGCAATTGATATGCCAACGCAGTTGGGGACCCGTCCATACCCCTGACACTGCGTGCCCGTTTTACGTGGCTCCCCAGCTGGTGGCCGAGGCAACCGTGAATACCACAGCATACCTAGATACCTGCTCCAGGGGCACTCCTGCCCGAAGGAACGAGGGATCTGCCCATGAGTTGAAGGTTCTGCGGCAGGCTGGTGTAATCTGAACCCGGTGAGTACCGCGTTGCCACGCCCACTACGGGACTTGGCCATGGAGCCAGTGCTGAAGTGGTCTCATATGGAGCAGACCGAGCAGAACTACCACCACAGCTGCCGCCATATGCTTCAGGAGCCTCTGAAAAAATTTCAGTTGGACCGCTGTCCTGCCTGATAAAGTCTTGAGGCAGTTCAGCACAGACTGAGCACATTCCTGGGTGATGCGTGCTGTCTGGCTGACCGAATCCAACTCCATGCTGAGAAAAGAGATCTTCTGCGATGGCACGAGTTTGCTCTTTTCCCAGTTGACCTGAAGACCCAACTGGCTGAGGTGTCTGAGCACCAGGTCCCTGTGTGCGCACAACTGATCATGAGACTGTGCGAGTATGAACCAGTTGTCGAGATAGTTGAGGATGCACACCCCCGTTCTCTCAAGGGAACAAGGGCTGCCTCTACTCCTTTGGTGAAGACACGAGGTGACAGAGACAGCCCGAAGGGTAGGACCTTGTACTTATTTGCCCGACCCTCGAACGTGAATCGCAGGAATGGCCTGTGTTGCAGGAGGATCGAGACAGAAAGTAACCCACCGCTTTTCTTGGGAACAATGAAGAAAGGGCTGTAAAACCCTGACTTCATATCAGCTGGAGGGACCGGCTCTAATGCACCCTTCGCCAGCAGGACTGCGATCTCTGCACGCAAGACAGGGGCATCGACAACCTTGACTGAAGTAAACCGGATGCCCCTGAAATTGGGGGAATGTCGGGCAAACTGAATCGCGTAGCTGAGTCTGATGGTCCACAGGAGCCACCGGGACGGATTGGGGAGTGCTAGCCAGGCTCCAAGAGACCGTGCCAGCAGAACCAACGGGGCCACCGACATACTCGTGGTGGGGCAGCGTGGTGGAACACAGGGACCCGGCCCGGGGCCTGTGAAGGCAGGGGGCGGAGTCTGGGTGTGAAGTGTAACACTCACCTGATTCCTCCACGTGTGGGAGGAAACGCAGGAACCTGGCTCGAGGCTTGTGACAGCCTGGCGTGTGACGACATGAAGCGGGGACTCGAGTGTTACAGCCCTTACCTGGTTCCATGAATGGGCAGGAGGGGTGTTCTTGGGCAACCCACTGCTGCCCGCTGGCGAGAGAGGAGGAGGGAAGCGAACCCGTGATGCACAGCTCACAACTCTCCTCCTTTTGAGACCCAGAGACTTAGGAAACCGCTCTTCTAGTGAAGTTTTGGGTACCTCTGGTACCCCTTGGGAGGGAGTGGTGCAGTCACCGTCTCCCGATGTGCAGTCTTCTCCATCTCTGGGGCGCCCGTCTCAGGGCCTCTTGCACTTGCGCTTGCCACCAGGTTTGGCGAGGGCCTGGATGGGCTGGGCGCCCTGCCTACGACCGGCTCCACGACGCTGCCTGGTGAAAGGCTGGTGCGGCTGTGCGGGAGCAGTGGCAGCCGCAGGGCAGCTCCCACGGCGACGAGCAGGCTGAGGGGCTGCAGCCGGGGTGGAAGCAGCAGGTTTCCTCCGCCGCATGACGTGCTTGATCGCCTCAGTCTGCTTCTGTGCTGCCGAGAACTGCTGGGCAAAGCTTTCGACAGCGTCGCCGAAGCATGAGGTCCGTCGCAGCACGCAGTTCTTGTAGAACCGCCAGGTCGTGACCATCCTCGTGCAGGTCTTTCAGGACCTTGGCCTGGTGGACCTGCAGTAACGCCATGGCATGGAGGGCAGAAGCCGCCTCCCCACAGGTTCTGTAAGCACTGCCAGTTAGACCTGACAAATACTAACAGGCCCATGAGGGGAGACACGGGTCACCCCGCAGAGTGGTAGTGGCTGTTGGACATAGTTGCATGGCCACAGACCACTCCACCGAGGGGATGCCCGTGTACCCCAAAGCGGCCCCACCATCGAGGGTAGTGAAGGTGGAGGAGCCACAAGATTTGTTTCGGGCAGTAAAAGGTGCCTTGCATGATCTAGTGAGCTCCTCGTGCACCTCCGGGAAGAATGAAACCGGAGGGGGGTGCGACCCCCACCGAGAATCCATTTGTTGGTCACCGACGTGACTCAGAGTGACCGACTGAAGGGGAACTGTCTGTTTCCAGGCTGAACATGTTGAAACTTTGGGTTTGGCCTTGGTGCTAGTCTTGTACAGTCAGAGAGAAGCTCAAACCTAATGACTAAGTCCATTGCGCGACACACTTAATGACTGGCGAGACACGACTGGACAAATTCTGCCCAACCAACCAACAAACAAACGAACAAACAAATAAATAAATAAAGCCATATCTGATGATATGGCCCATCTGCACTCCTGCTCCACCAAAGATAAAACTTGTGTTTTTGAAACGTTAAAGATTTGTTTTTTTCTTAGTTTGTGCTTAATATAACATTAAACATCCTGCAACAACAGAAAACATCCTGCTTTCTTTCTTTATTTCTTTCTTGACAGCCTATAGCCACATACAAGGACTATATTGTTTTATGTGATACATGTCATGGACAATCTAAGCCCTGGGCAACACTCAAATCATTGCCTAGTACGCTGCACAAACAGACACATAAAACAAACAAATCAGTGCAACCACACGCAATACTAGAAGAAAGGCAGTTTAGCAATGACACATTTCCAGGTGGTGCAAGTCCTAACATGGTATTACTCATCCTGATGACGTGACACAATAATTCTAATGGGAAGCAGCAAGTTATCTCAACAAACTCAAATGGCAGGAGGTATTAGGAAGAGGAACATTCTCACACTGTGTCCTCAGGGCCGGATTATCCAATGGGCATTACGGGCACGGGTCCAGGGGCCCATGTGCACTTGGGGCCCAAGAGAGGGGAAGAAAAAAAAATTCGGAGTGTCTTTACGTTAAGTGCAAATAGCGCATTTATTGGCAAATGCTATTTACAGTAAAATGGGGGGCCCAACAAGACATTGCACCCAGGGGCCTCTGAATTCTTGATAATGATACACAACGAGTGACAGAGGATTCTATTTTTGAAATGGTTTCTATTTCTGCAACGTTGCAGCTGACAGCTGAACTACTGATTGTGTTTCACATTATATAAAATGATTTAATTTGAGTTTGAATATCATTTTGTAGTGTGACTTGTATAATTTTGTGCAACAACCTTATTGAAAAAGACAGTGGATAATTGTCCCCAGATCCTGAAAATAACTTAAATAATATTCAAACCATGAACTCTATGTAAACTATGTAAAGTGTATTCTATGACAAAGATTGTATCACTGAGTATGTTTTAATAATCTTAAAAAAAATATTTATATATTTTAATAATTTGATTATGTATTCATGCATTTTTTTGTAAGAGTGAGCAAAATCTCAAGGAAAGTCAGTTCACTTTCCGGTAATATTTGCAAAGCTTCCAGGCAGCTATTTTCTGACAGACCAACTACTATATTTGTTAATAGGGAAAGGCAGGACTTGCATTACTAGAGCCACCATGGATAAACCATATTGTGCAGTACACCATTCACAGCAATACATGTGCAACATCTCGGTATATGTGCAGTCTCTGTTGTGAGACAGCAGTGTGCTTGCAGAGAGAGAGAGCCAGCCCACACATTCTTCTGATTGGCCTTGATTTTTGATTGATATGTTGTATCTGGTGTGAACAAGATAAATTGCTTGATAAAATCGAATGAGTGCATTTTTGGTCCAGTTTACTGTAAATATTAAATGTGTAAATTTGTTAAGTGTTAATTTTGTAAACTTTTAGCATTACTCTAGATTATCGATGGCTGAAGCACTAATAGACAAACTCATGGGGTCTTTGAAAATTTGACAGTATCTCTGAATTTGATTGCTGCTTCTGGTGTGTGTGTGTGTGTGTCTGTTCACAGCTGGGAATCCATGGTTATGCCTTTGCCATCACCAATAATGGATACATACTCACCCATCCAGACTTGCAGCCTCTGGTAATGTATCACTTGTGGTGATAATAGCGAAGAAGCAGTCCTCCAGCACATGCTGAGGCTGATGGGAGAATGCATCTCATTAGAGTCATTGTGCTGTGAGCCGACAGCTGCATACAGCATCTGATCAACTGTAATGAGTGTTTGACAGATCATGAGATGGGAACACACTCTACTTACATCAACAGGCATAAGAATCAAAACCTCCTTCATGATCTCGCTGCTGTGTGAACTGTGTCAATAAACAAAGCTGTGAAACAGTCAAACAGGGGAAGTACTCAGGATAAACAGGATCTGTGCATGAGGGTCAACACGATCAACACTAGTTTTTATATATTTATATGTCCTCTGCATGAATCTCACCAAGCCATTAATAAAAATGTAGGTGATATTTCATCCCATCAAAGTCAAACTGAAGGAGATTTGTTTAGAGCCATTACAATTCATAACAATTAAGCATGTGCTCATTACCATAAGGCAAATAAATCTCATTCTCAGTATGGTAATGTGACTAGTTACAACATTTAATTTGTAATTAGTTTCATGTATTTTGGTAGTACTTATACTGCCTTTTGGTAGCATTTCTAATATTTAATTTATCATTATTTATCATTAAAATTTGGTTTTCTTTTATTTTTTCAAGTGAAAACTGACATGAGAGATTTAATCATGTAGCTGATGTCCAGGGTATAGCTCAGTGGTTCCCAACCATGTTCCTGGATGCCCCCCAACACTGCATGTTTTCCATGTCTCCTTAATCAAACACATCTGATTCAGATCATCAACTCATTAGTAGAGACTCCAAGACCTGAATTGGGTGTGTCAGACAAAGGAGAGATGCAAAATGTGCAGTGTTGGGGGGCCTCCAAGAATGTGGTTGGGAACCACTGGTATAGCTGATGTTTCTGTATCTACACACACTCCTACATTTTAACTACATGATGCAACAGAAAAGCCCACTTGTTTATTATCTCCCATTTTTAGAGATAAGCGTCTGGTCTCTTCCTTTAGTTTCATTCTGCCACTGGAGGGCAGTCTATGTCTGTTGCACACACAGATCCACAGAAATCTTCTTTTAAAAGAAAAGCACCGGTGACTAAGTAAAGCTGTGGTGCAGATCATGTTCTATTAGAAAGGAGTAACAGCTTTGATAATCTGATCTCCGTGGGACAAACATTAATTAGAGTTATACATGTTGTATTGACATGTATAGAAAATATATTTTGTTAATGATTTGTAGAAGCAAGTCAGACACTAGTGATGAGAGAATATTGTGATGATAATAATTGTGTTTATTACAGCATCACTCTAATACACATCATGTTTGTCCATGTTAAATAATATAATTGGTGTTTCCATGGTTTGTGTTTACAGTATGAAGGAGGGAAAAAGAGGAGAAAATCTAGCTACAGCAGTGTGGATCTGTCTGAAGTGGAGTGGGAAGACAAGGAGGATGAGGTAAAATTGTGTTATATACAGTTATTAATAGTTTAAATGAAAGTTCTGTTGGAAACATGTTTATTAAAATCTGTTAATTGTGACATAAGGATATATACAGAGCCACCTTATTAAATCCATTGTGCTAACTCCACTTGCTTCTTCTATTGTCTATTATGATAATACTCTTTATGAATCAAAAAGTCAAAGGGGGGATTTAGTCTACAGAATCTAATCTAAAAAGAGTTGTTTAATACATAAAAATTTGCACATACACACACATCCTGCTGATACTGTGGAATTAAGATAATCAATTAACACTCAAAAATAATTCAGATTTAAGATTTTATAATTTAATTTAATTTAAGATTTTTGTTTTAATTTTAATCCATGATTTAATCCATAAACGGATAAACTTAATGTGGTGCATATTTGTCATCGTATGTAAATAAATAAGAGTGAAGTTTATATAATAGTACTAACCAAATGTGTTTTAGCTTGAAAAGTATTTGAGCAGGGAGTCAGCGAAATTACGCCGACAAACAGGCTTGTGCTTTAACATAGGTGTCTTAACAGTTGGGTCCTCCGGCAAAAATAGGTTCATACTAGGAGGATATCCTTGTATAATTGTGGCAGGTATGCTATCAGTTCTCTTTTACAGTTCATTAGCACTACTGTAGACTGCTGTAGTGTTCACAGTTGGTGCATTGTACGATGTGGGTAAAGGCCATCATTATCAGTACACTGATATTAGCATCCCGTATTCCTACAGTATACACAAATTTGCAGCTTCACAGCTACTACACCTACTGTCAGTTCATAACAGGAAAGATTCACAAAAAGATACCACTGATGATGCATCCCAAGCCACAGAACCACTCTCATTGTTATAATCCCCAAATGGGATCTGATAGGTTTAATGCTTTAACATGACACCAGTCAATAGCAATAAGGGTTATGCCACCCTGCTACATTCCATCCCCACATTATATATCGTCGCCCAGATGATAAGTCCTCAAACCCCAGGAATCAATCCCAAGGACTGAAGAGAGCTACCACTGCATTAGACATTACACCAGTGAGTGGCCTAACACCACCTACACTTTTTTGATGACCTTTCGTTCCACATTCACGGAGATAAACCAGCTCCCCAATCTCAAATGGTGCGGCTCATGCTTGTGAATCAAAATGCCCATTTTAACGATCGGCAGCTATTCTCAGACGGTCCCGTGCACCCTCAAAAGCCACCTGCAACCTTGCCTGGTGCTCTGCAATCCATTCATGCACTTCACCTGCCACTGGCCCACATGCTCTGCCCAGTAGAAAATCAACAGGAAGCCGTGGCTCCTGACCAGACATCACCCGTAGCCTGGTGTGGAGAGGTGTTATACGAAAAGAAGACCTGATAGAGACAGGACACCGAATCTCTTTTCTTAGAAACTGGCAAAGTGTGTTTTGCAGGGATGCAGGGTCCTAATGAAGTGCTTGCACTGACCATTACCAGTTGGGTGGTATGGTGTAGTGCAAGACTTCTCAACCCCGTAAAGAGCAGATACGACTTCCACAGCCTGATATACTGCATCGGGAACTGCTGTACCTGGAAACAGGCTATCCCCCAACCTCAGCATAGGTAGATTCTGCCGAGACAAGGCATCAGCATTTTTATTGCATCTCCCTGGCTGATATTTAAGATCAAAATCTAGGAAAAATAGGAAAAGTAAAAAGTAAAGCTAAATAGGAAAAGTATCTGCTGCTTGTGGTTGATTTTAATATACTAGAGTTTATCAAATGGCCAGAGTTTTGAGATCGCAGTGAATGTGAAGGACTATAATGCGACAAGAGCTCGCTCAAGTACTGAGGAGCTAAACCATTCAGGGCTTTATAAGTAATTAGCAAGATTTTGAAATGTATACGATGTTCAAATGGGAGCCAGTGCAGAGTTGACAGAACCGGGCTAATATGGTCATACTTCCTGGTTCTAGGAAGAACTCTAGCTGCTTCATTTTGGACCAGCTGGAGTTTGTTTATTAAGCGCGCAAGCAACCACCCAATAAAGCACTACAATAATCTAACCTTGAGGTCATGAACGCATGAATTAACATTTATACATTTGACATTGAGAGCATTGGTCATAATTTTGGTGTATTTTTAAGATGGAAAAATGCAAAATTCTAGAAACATTCTTTTCAAAGGAAAGATTGCTATCAAATAGCAAACCTATGTTCCAAATTGATGATGAAGATTTGACAGAGCAACCATCAAGTGTTATACAGTGTTCTAGGTCATTATTGCAGAAGTTTTTGATCTGATAATTAACACTTCTTTTTTTCATAATTTAGCAGTAGGAAATTACTAGTCATCCAGTTTATCTATATCAACTATGCATTACATTAGTTTTGTGAATTGGTATGTTTCGTCATGCTGCGTAGAAATATAGAGCTGAGTATCATCAGCCTAACAATGAAAGCTGACACCATGTTTCCTTATGATATCTCCCAAGGGTAACATGTAAAGCTTGAAAAGCAGCGGTCCTAGTACTGAACCTTGTGGTGCTCCATACCAATGTTCCCTCTAAGCACTTTCTCCACCGCGGCCGCGCAGAGAAATAATGTTCCGCGCACACGCAAAAATGATTTGGGAAAGCCATTTGATTGTATTCTAATAAAAACGAAAGAATTGCAATGCTCGGGTAAACCGCTATAGAGCTGCTGCCGCAATAGAGTTAGAACCGGTGAATGCGGTTTTCAGGTTTCATAGAAAGAGAATGATGTGTGCGCCAAATGAGTTGCTGTAGAAACCGAATACTTCAATGCTTGCGGACGAAATATAGCTCAAATCGAGAGTCAACGCAAACGCAATGACGTGAAATAAAACGTCCTCATGTATTAAAAAAGAGTGGCTTGATTAAGTGCTGGAGATAGCGGATGATGGGCACAGAACGGTAACAAAACTCTGAGACATTTACAGTAAGATACAGGTGTATTGTGCAAACTACTTCATAGGGATGTTTACACAGCTATATAAGAATTCACATATTCAGGTTTTTTTTTTTTTTTTAATATTTAACTTACAGATCTCAGTTTAAATGCTTCAGTTTGTTTTCTATTCTCTTTTATCAGTTTAAATGCTTCAGTTGTTTTGATATTATATTATGTTAGGCATATATTAAACCTAATAAATCAGTCACTTATGCTTATCAAGGCTGTATTTATTTGATCAAAATACAGAAAAAAAACAACAGTAATATTGTGAACTCTTAGACTATTGCAATTTCTAATATTCGTTTTATATTTTAATATATTTTAAAATATAGTGTATTCCTGTAAAGCAAAGCTGAATTTTCAGCATCATTACTCCACTCTTCAGTCTCACATGATCCTTCAGAAATCATTCTAATATTCTGATTTATTATCAGTGTTGAAACTGTTGTGCTGCTATTTTTGCTATATTTTTTTGGAACCTTTTTTCTTTGATTCTTTGATTAGGCTAATAAAAAGTTAAAAGAACAGCATTAATTAAAAATATAAATATTTTCTAACAATATAAGTATTTATTATCACTTTTTATCCATTTAACACATCCTTGCTGAATAAAAGTATTAATTAAAAAATAAATAAATAAATAAGAAAGAAAACATTTACTGACCCAGACTTTTGAATAGAAGTGTATATTGTAACACAAAATTTCTATTTTGAATAAACACTGTTCTTTTTAACTTTTTATTTCTCAATGAATCCTGAAAAATATCACAGGTCCCAAAAATATTAAGCAGCACAACTTTTTCCACATTAATTATAAATTAGCATATTAGAATGATTTCTGAAGGATCATGTGACACTGAAAATTCAGCTTTGCTTCACAGGAATAAATTATATTTTAAAGTATATTAAAATAGAAAACTTTTATTTTAAATTGCAATAATATTTCACAATATTATTTTCTGAAATAATATTCAGTATTTTTCATCAAATAGATAAAGCCTTGATGAGCATAATAAACTCATTTAAAAAAATGTACTGATCCAAAACTTTTGAACGGCAGTGTATTGTACTGTAAAAATGTTTTCTCAGATAGCCTAAAGTGTACATCATTTAGTTACATCAAGGGTCAAATCAAATATAAATAGCACATTAAAGTTAAAAGTTACACACTTTTTGTGTGCGCGCTGTACAGGTCTGGTATAAAGAATGTTTTTGCTCAGGTGGCCGAAATGTCCGCCCAATAGAGAAAAGTTTTGCTCAGCAAGAAAAAAAATTATAGGGAACATTGCTCCATACTGTACTTGTGATCGATATGATACCTCTTTCTTCACTGCTACGAATTGATGACAGTCAGATAAGTAAGATTTGAACCATGGCAATTTAATTCCACCAATACCAACATAATTTTGTAGTCTACTCAAAAGAATCCTAAAAAAAAAAAAAATTAAAAAAAAAAATAAATAAATATATATATATATATATATATATATATATATATATATATAATAATAATTGCTTTCACTTTCCTTAATCCCCCGTCTAGCTTGTACTAATCTGAAAAATATCTGAAACTTTGTACAAGCACTTCCTGTGTTATTACAGGATATTACAGAATTTTCATGATAATGCTTTCGTGATTCCCACTGGTGTGCTCTGCTCCACCGCTTGCTTAGGTGTCTCATCCAGCCTGTCTGACTCCACTGGCCTGCCTACCTGACAGTGTTTGCAGTATGGTTACTGTGCACACAGTGGCTGTGTGGGAAGATGGGAGGATTTGTGGCATGATGGCTGTCGCCATTGAGTGTTCCTGTTTTCCGTTTGGGGTCCTGGAGTTTGCACTCTTTTGGGGTCTGTGACTTTTGAGAGGCAGTTCAATGCAGGTTGCTTGGTGTAGCCACTCCATGAGAGGGACTACTCTGGTTATATTGTTTTTACTCTACTGCTCTACTTCTACTTCATTCTGTTTAGACTGTTGAGTTGGACAAAATGTTTCTTTTCATTCCAAACTATATATTTGGAATATGTTTATATTGGGTATATTGTATGATTGTGTTTGTCTTGTTTTGAAAGTTTTTTTTTTTTTTTTTTTGTTTTTTTTGTAGTACTTTAGCTCAGGAAAAGCCCTATATTAGTTAAACTTATTATTATAATAAGTAGCCACCCAGATCCAGACTGTATCCAGATCAGATGGTCACTGCAGCCACCCGGATCCACTCCATATCCAGATCAGATGGTGGATCAGCACCTAGAGATGACCTCTACAGCCCTGAACATCAGCGGAGATCAGGACAACTAGATGAGCCCCAGAGACTGATCCCCAGTGAAGACTCTGTCTCCTAGACGGCCATCGGGACAAGACCAAAGGAACCAGATGAGTCCTTTGCACAATCTGACTCTGCTGCAGCCTAGATTTAAACTGCTGATTTTTTCTGGCCAGGGGAGAATGACACTATTTTGACACACTATTTCCCCGTCTAAATACTGTAAAGCTGATGTAAAGCCACCCAGCTTTATATCAAGCTGATGTAAAGCTGCTTTGACACAATTTGCATTGTTAAAAGCACTATACAAATAATAGTGACTTGACTTATAAGCCAAATATGAGAGTGCAAACTCACTAAATAGTTTTCATGTTCTGTTTAACAAATATAGACAAGTTATATATGCTATATCTGTATACATAGGGATGAGGCAGAGAGAGAATCCATTTGCACGCATGACTTTAATTAAGGAAATGCAAAAAAAAACTCAGATATTCCAAACAGAAGGAACCAGGAACCAGAAACATCCAAAGAGCAATACAGGGAGCATCAAACAATGACCAGCAAACACAAGTGAAAAACACGCCATTTAAATAAAAACAGACAGACAGACAAGCTAAACGAGGTAACAAGGGAGCGTGGGTAGTTGTCATAGGAACACACAAGGGTAACTATTTGAACAAACATGCAGACTAAGAAAACAGGAACTAAACTCAGGAAGTGAAGACAGAAACACCAGGGCAGAGAAACACTTCAAAATAAAAGTCCAAAGCATAACACAGGAGACAGAATAGGGATCGTGACATAGCCGTGGAGGGAAGTGTTTGAAGTGGAGGGACAGAGGACTGAGGCCTAGCCGGCGGAGCAGGCAGCCAGGGCGGAGCCGGCAGAGCTGAAGAGCACCAGGGCGGAGCCGGCAGAGCTGAAGAGCACAAGGGTGGAGCAGACGGAGCAGGAGCCCACCAGGGTGGAGCAGATGGAACAGAAGCCCACCAGGGCGGAGCCGGCAGAGCAGGGAGCCAGGGTAATACTAGTGGAGTTGAGGACCACCACAGCAGAGAAGACAGGTCCGAAGATCCCCACGGTGGAGCAAAAGCCCACCAGGGCAAAACAAATGGAGCAGAAGACCTCCACGGCGGAGCAGATGGAGCAGAATCCCACCAGGGCGGAGCAGACGGAGCAGAAGCCCACCAGGGCGGAGCAGACAGAACAGGAGCCCACCAGGGTGGAGCAGAAGGAGCAGGAGCCCGCCAGGGTGGAGCAGACGGAACAGAAGCCCACCAGGGCGGAGCAGATGAAGCAGAAGCCCACCAGGGTGGAGCAGAAGACCTCCACGGTGGAGCAGACGGAACAGGAGCCCAACAGCGCGGAGCAGACGACCACCAGGGTGGAGCAGAAGCCTACCAGGGTGGAGTAGACAGAGCAGAAGCCCACCAGGGTGGAGCAGATGGAGCAGACGGCCACCAGGACGGAGCAGAGACCCATGGCAGAGACTGGGACCTAGGGAAAACTAAGACACAAGAGATAGACAGTGCATTCACGGTCTTAAGGTCCGAGGCAGGAAACACACGACGTTCATCAATAGTCTCCCTGGTGACCACTGTACGGGCAGACAGTTCATAAACAAGCTCACTGACTGAAACTGGACAAGCAGACAATTCAAAATCAGGCTCTTTGGTCGAAACGGGACAGACATATGGTTCAAAATTAGACTCATTGACTGAGACAGGATAGGTAGACAGTTAATTAGTGGTTTCTTTGGCAATTACAGGGGTAACGGGACAGACATAGAGTGCATTTATAGTTTCTGAGCTCATGGCAGGCAGGGTTAAGAGTTCAAAGGCAGGTCTTTGGGCTGTGTCAAGGCTACTAGAGCTTACAGGGAGCTCAGGTAAGGTTTCTGGAGTCACGGGGCAAATAACAGGTTCATAGATTGGAACCGGACAGACAGATGCTTCAAAATCAGGCTCATTGCGGGAAACAGGACAGACAAATAATTCAGAAACAAATTTATTGACTGAAACAGGACTGACAGAAAGTTCATTTATGGAGACAGGCAGGATTGAGAGTTCCAGAATAGCCCTTGCAGCCGCAACAGAACAGTCAGGAAGTTCACAGACAGCGTCCTTGGCTGTGACAGACAGGGCTGAGAGTTCATAGGCAGCCTCCTTGGCTGGATCGGGACAGGACAATAGCTTATAGTTGGCCTCCATGACGGGTTTAGAACAAGACGAGAGTTCTGAGATGGCCTCCAATATCTGTGTGTTCATTAGAAGTCTCCTCGGTGATGAAGTGGATGACAATGAGAATAATGTCATTTTTACTGCAACTCAGGGATCCACACCTGAGAGCGAGCTCAGTGGAGAATTGACTAGTTGTTTTTGTGACTACATAAATCACTCACTGCATCACATAACTGTTTTACTGCATGTTGGAAAAAAACAAAAAAAACAAAGTACTGCAAAATGAGTTAATAATTTCTCTCAAATATACTTGATGGAGTACCTGTATTAAGGTAAATTTAAGTGTGTGTGCTTTACATGGTCTGTGTCACCAGCTGCATATTGATGTCATACATATTTCACAATATTCCACAAAGTCTTGTGTATTGAGTGTTTTTTTTTTTTTTTTTTTTTTTTTTGTGGGCTTTTAATTATTTCATTGGATATTCATTTTCTTTTAAAGCTGAAAAATAGCTGAAAACATAAAACGTTTAAATATTTAATAAAAGCAAACGTATTTAGAAGTGAAGAACATTGTCTGGAGATCAGAATATTATAGAGACTTCTAATGGGTTCTAATATCTAATACCCGTATTATTCTAATAACAACTTTAGAAATCAGCTAGCAACACCCTAACATTGTGAAAGTGAGGTTTGCTATTATTATGAAAATAATACAATGTAGTTTTCTCAATTTGCTTTTTTTCTCCAGTTGCGTAATGCCATGGTGAACAGGCAGACGGGAAGTTTTTCTATGAAAGTGAAGAAGACTGTGGATAAAGGGGCAAGAAACTCCATCTGCACACACACAAACACGAGTAATGGGTTTATCAATAGGTTTATCATTCTCTTATTGTGTTTTTGTGTTTGTTTATGACTGTCTCAGAAGCGTGTGCTTGTTCTACACAATGACTACTACTACACAGACATTAAAGGAACTCCCTTCAGGTAAGATTTTTTTCTTTATATATTTATAGAGCAGTGTAGAACAACAGGAAGACTAAAACAGAAGGCTGGCCTCAAACCCACTGCACAAACCTGACTAGTACTACCCACTGCAGCACAGCTCCAAAAAGTTTTTAAACATGTATAGCCAGGGTCTAAAATGAACACTTGCCCAGCACCAAATGTAAATAAATATGGATTTTGGAAAGAAAGTAAATGAACAGTTGGTGATCTTGTCATAAGGAATCCAAACAGTAGAGCAGGAATGGGCAGCTCCAATCCTGGAGGGCCACTGTCATCCAGCATTTAGCTTTATCCCTAATCAAACACACCTGAAAAATCTGACCTTAGTCAGGTGGGTTTGATTTGATTTTTGAACAAAAGTTGCCAATACCTGCAGTAGAGCAAGACATATCAATGTTAAGGTCATGGCTTCAATACCCATAAAATTAATGATGAAAGCATATACCTTGAATGCATTGTAAGTTGCATTCAAGGAAGTGGAAGCCTGTATAGAATGTATGGAAGCATGATATTCTGGTCTTGCCTGTTCTCAGGTACTACCCTTTGCAGCATCAGGGTTCAGGGGGCTGGGCAGTTGGTGCTGGGGTGCTTTGACAAAAGCAACACTGCTGTCAAAAGCATTCAGGCCGGCACAGTGGAAGTGGTTGTTGATGCTTGTGGTTGTGCTCTGGGTAGGCTTTACGCCTGCATTCTCAGTGTAGTGGATAGCAGAAGGAGGCACAAACAAGACAGCAGTTAATTTTACTCTGGACAAGCATTTTGTTAAAGTAAATAGGGGGAAAGCAGGGGGAAATGGAGGACAGATGGTTTTGCTGGCATCTGTGGTGTGCAGAGGAATGTTGGTGAGAATGTTGTTGTCACTTATTAATCATTTATGAACACATAGTTATGTTTTGTAAATGATTAGTTCATCGTTAACTAATCACTTATAAATGTCTTACAACACAACGTTATTATAAAGTGTTACCCACTATTTGACACTATTTTAAAAGTGGTGTCATTTCTTTTCCCCAACAATAGATTACTATTTGGCAACACATTTAATTTGCAGATACATTTCAACCCACCAAAAAGGATGTAGTTTAGGAATTTAGGATCATTTATGGCTGGTAATGTTGTCAATTCGCCCAACATTGGCTGATATGGGGAAAAAATAGAGCTTGATTATTGCACAAAAGCTATGGTATTATGTGAGAAATTAACAGCATTAAGAAGCCAGAATTGATAAATAATATAACAGATAGAATGAAGAATAGATTGGTGATGTAAATATCTGTACTTAAGTAGATGTATATTATTTATTTCTCTTTTTTTCAGCTTAGGAGTGGCCCTGTCCAGAGGTCATGGCAAATATTTCTTCAGAGGAAATATCTCTGCTGAAGAAGGTAACACCACGTTTCACTTAATAGATTATTATAAATGTGTGTCTGTGTGCGTTGCCTGCAATATAGTGTGATTGCTAAACAGTGACAGTGAGAATGAGTGAAATCTACTGAGTGCAATGTAGTGGCTGTTTGTAATGATTTTTGTATCTTTTCTTTTGCTGTGTAACCGTTCCCCGCTGTATCAAGCAAATTAAAACCCTGGCTGCATTAAACTGTTTCACTCAGTCTATAGGCAACACTAGTCACGAATTACCATACCCTATATCAAGGGTTTTCAGACCTGTCCTGGAGGCCCCCTGCCCTGCACGTTTTGTATATCCCCCTTATTAGACACACCCAATTCAGGTCATGCAGTCTCTACTAATGAGCTTATAAGCTGAATCAGGTGTGTTAGATAAGGGAGGCATGCAAAATGTGCAGGGCAGGGGGGTCTCCAGGACAGGTTCGAAAACCCCTGCCCTATATGCATAAAACAACAGATTAAAAGAAAGTTAGAACACTCAAAATTACTAGGATTGCGAAATATTCCCATTTATATACACACATAAACAAACCACACTATATATGAATATTTCAGCCATTAAACTATTCTTGTGTTCTAATTGGTTCATTCAATTCAATGAAATGGACACTAAATAGAATAAATTATTATTATAAAACATTGTACACTAATCTAGACTATTTTAATGTTGCTGTGGGCCAATGTGAGAGACAACTTCCAGGGGCTAAATATCATGTTATTGGAGTCGCTTCAACCCGCGCCATGAAAAACATCCCGTGGCAACACTGTTAACTCTCTGGGGTCGAAGACCGCCCTGACTGCGAAAAGAACTAAAAATACTCCATCATTTTTGATCGTACAGATAAGATTAAGGTATCGTTTGAAACTGCAAAGTGTCTACTTTTATTTGTGTATAGTTATAATAACAACAAAACAATGTGCTTTTGTAAAGTAAAGAAAATAATGCCATTAGTAACGCCATTTTATTTATAACGCCGTTATTCCCATCACTGCTCATTACCATTTACCTATAAAACCAGGATGTATTCAATGAATGCTATGTCTGCGTGCTCCCTGTAATTATCTGTAATGATGTCAAATGCTCTTCCTTCCAGATAAGGCCTCCATTTTTCAGCTGCCCAAACAACCATTTTCTTTGACAAAAAAATAGGCTTTTTCAGCTCCCCACAGCAGTCTAGATGCATTTGATATTGCTCTTTCTCCTCCATCCAGCTCTTGTGTTAGCACTGCCCCTAATCCAACATCACTGGCATCTGTAACTGGAAAGGCTTAGTGAAATCGGGTGGCATAAGAACTGGTGCTTGTGTTAAATCCTGTTTTATGCTGCTAAATGCATGTTCTCATTCTTTTGTCCAGATCCAGGTGGTGTTCTTTTGTTTGTGTGCATGTAAGGATGCGGCTTCAGTTGAGAAGTTGGGGATAAAATAATCATTTCAGTCAGCTAATCCTAAAAAGCGTTGAGCTTCTTTGTGACTGTGATGTGATAAAATAATTGATGTCAGCTACTTTTGTTGAGTCGGTCTTGATTCTTTCTGCTGAAACTATGTGTCTTAAAAATTTGATTTTTTTTGTTGAAGTTGTTTGTTGAGGTTGAGTGTTAGCCCTGAATCATGTAAGCAACTGAAAACCTGTGCGAGATGGTGGATATGTTTTCAATGTCTTCAGTTCTGGAGTATACAACTAGATCATCAATATACACCAGACAACATTTTCCTCTCATGTCTCTCAGTATGCTTCGTATAAGTTGTTGAAATGATGCAGCTGCATTTTTAAGGCCAAAAGACAATGTCACAAAGATCTTTTTTCCAATACTATCTGCTTCCATCTCCAGCTGCCAGTAACCACTCCTAAGATCCAAAGTTCTAAAGACTGCAGCTCCATGAAAAGACTCAAATATTCCCTCGGATTTGTGGCATGGGGTAAGCATCAGGATGTATTTTGGTGTTAAAACCCCTGTAATCAATGCATAGACAAGAACTACCAACTTTCTTCAAGCTAAAGATGACAGGAAAGGCCCATGGTAAAATGGATGGTGAATGGTTTTATTTTTAAGCAGCTTTTGCATTTATCTGTCAACAAATTGTTGCTTGTCGGTGGAGAGTTCGTATGCTTTTTCCCTGACTGGAACTTCATCCATAGTAATGATGTGGTGTCTGATGATGTTGGTATGTCCAGTTTCTTTGGTGTAAACTGTGGGCCAGTCACACAGTGTACAATGTGATAGTGTCAGCTTTCTGCGTAAAATCCTGAATAAACTCAAGTACTGTGTCAGCTACTGTAGGCGAAGAGATGAGGCAGAGGGCTTATGTACACAGAGAAGGCTGGAGGCATGTTAGCTTGGCCAGGTGGTTGATGTTTCTTCCTTTGCTCATTAGAATTTACTTCAGTCCAGTAATTTTTGCTTCCTCAAAGTCCCTCTTTATTTGAGTGCTGTCTATGGGATTACAGCTGTGTAATATGGGATTTACTAATTCTTTGTCAGATATCTTCTTTTTTTTCTTAGACATAAAGCGCAGTAGTGATACACAAAATCTTGTATGCTGTCTTTACTATAATGTCTTGTTTCCTCTTTCTCAGCTGCCTTGCCACCACATAATCATAGTCTTCACTGAAGAACGAACTCATGAAAGCCTTATTAAACTGGTTCCAACAGTGCCTTCTTTCTGTCTGCCACCAATTTTTAGCTGTTCCTTTCAATAGCATATTCAAAGAGGCTAAAATAGCTATGTCAAGAGCAAGATCAACCTGCAAAGTGTTCCTCACAGTGCTCAATGAATGTGGTGAGGTCCTCATCTGGGTTATTGCTGAAATGGGCCTTGCTGAATCTTGTAGGTTTGGTCAAGGGATCTGTAGCCTGGCATATGTATTTTACAAGTGAATTTTGAATGTGCATAAAAAACAGGTCGTGGACCTGCCTTTTCTGTCTAAAACACTTCAAAGAGTTGTGTTCAGTCAAATTTTTCATTCACAGAACAACCTACTTGACAACAACTAGACTTGCTTAAAAAAATGACAGTCCACG
Organism: Spinibarbus caldwelli; assembly: GCA_039654775.1. Lineage (NCBI taxonomy): Eukaryota > Metazoa > Chordata > Actinopteri > Cypriniformes > Cyprinidae > Spinibarbus > Spinibarbus caldwelli. The sequence goes on along the minus strand of CM077249.1, from coordinate 1,645,893 downwards.
GAAACTGCCCTACTGACCGTTGCTGAAACTCTTTGGCTGGCAGGAGTGAACTCATCATCAAGTCATCTGTTCTTATTCTTCTGGACCTTTCTATGGCTTCTGACACTGTTAACCACCAGATCCTTCAACTTTGGTTGGCTTCATTCATATCTCACTGGCAGATCTTTCAAGGTTGTGCAGGTTTGCAATCTACAACATCAGAAAAAACAGACCCTTCCTGTCAGAATACGCAGCACAGCTACTCATCCAAGTGCTTGTAATTTCAAGACTGGACTCCTGTAATGCTCTACTGGCGGGCCTTCCAACCAGCTTGAGTAAGCCTTTGCAGTTGATCCAGAACACGGCTGAACATCTAGTCTTCAATCAGACAAAGAGGAACCACGTCACACCCCTCCTGATCTCACTCCACTGGTTCCAAGTTGTAGATAGAATCAAATTTTCATGTTCTGTTGATGGCTTTTAGGACCACAACTGGAACAGCTTTTCCCTACCTCAACTCACTACTACGAATGTATGCTCCCTTCTGCAAGTTCAGGGCACTGAATGAGTGACGCCTTGTTGTTCCCTCACAAGGCAAGAAGTCTAACTAAACAAAACTTTCACCCTCTCTGGTGGAATGAGCTGCCAAACTCCACCTGCTGTGACCATCACATCTTTCAAGAAGCAGCTGATGACACGCCAACTTAACCACCCTACACTCTAAACCAATGTGCGCGCGCGCACACACACACACACACACACACACACACACACACACACACACACATACAAAAGAGGAAAATCTCCTCTGTATTTCTTCTCTTCTCTCGCTGGATTCTTAATCTAGTTGTCCAATATATTTGCCTTTGTGTACCAAAAAATTGCAATAAATTGCTTCGTTCCTCTTTCTGTAAGTCGCTATGGATAAAAGCATCTGCTAAATGCATAATAAGACTGTACAATATATAATATAAACATACAAACAGTTTGAATTCCTGTGTGGGTGTCACTTATGTGACTGTTGCCCACTGTATCAAAAAGATTAAAACCCCAGCTACATAAAAATCTGTTTCGTCCAAAAAAAGCATGTCTTAACCCATTTTGGGCATGGCTGTGATTGTTGCTGCCAGGAGGAGGCACCACAGAGAACAGAAAACACGTGGTAGTAGGGAGAGAATTTTTTCCATTTGTATTTATGTTGAATGCTAGAAGAGTAGCATCAGCTCTGCTTATTGATGACCTTACGCTAATATGCACTGCTTTTGGTAGATTGTGTTGGTCGTTAAGGAAATATGGTGTTGCATCTGTGTTCTTTAATTTGTGGATTGTCAGTGAATCACCCACAGAACTTTTCACTTTCATCAGCTCTTTTTGGAATTGCACTCTCACACTAATTTGCCTTGTTTAGTAAATCTGGCCCTTAGACTGCAAAATATTCCCATTTATATACACACACATTTATATAAACAAACCACACTGTATATATGAAATCAGCATAAAAGTCTCTAGGTCACGCATGTGACCATGGTTCCTCAAGGGGAATGAGACACTGTGTCAGAAATGCTTTGGAAATGCCTCTGCGTGACCACGCTCTGAATCACATGTGAAACCAGTCCAGCAGAATGGCGAGATGGATGTGTAGTGAGCAGGAAGCTTAAAAGCGCATCCTATGTAAACAGCATTAGATTCTGACCGCTGAATCTAGCACTCACAGGGATGAAGGAATTATTGCAGGGAGACGCAGTGTCTTATTCCTCTCAGGGAACCATGGTTACATACTTAACCTAGAGACGTTCCCCTTCACATTCTCCTCGAGCTGTGTCAGAAACGCTTTGGGAATGAGAATACCTACTCCACCATGACAAGTCCCTGTCTAGTGTGAAATCATACAATCACAGCTAGGATGAAAGGACTGAGGAGCCAGGAGTGGTTCCCACATCAAGGTTGAAGAACCTGACAAAAGAGAACAGGGAAGACCAACCCACTGCATTACAGATATCTTGCATAGATACCCCAGAAAAAAATGCCTTAGAGCCCATCATACTTCTCATAGAGTGTGCTCTGACCCCAAAGGGAGAAAGAAGGTCAGAGGACTCATACGCCAACTATCCACTAGCTTAGGGTCTGCTTGGTCGCAAGGAGACCTCTCTTGGGTGGACTAAAGCAAACAAATTACTGATTGTGGGCCATGGAACCACTGTGGCACCTTAGGCACATACCTTGGTCCAGAATACAAGAATGCCTTCACCATACCAGGCACAAAATCAAGGCAGGAAGGAGGCACTCAAAAGTCATGAAGGTTGCCAACCTTCTTAACGGAAGAGATGGCCAACAGAAACACAGTTTTTTTTCTCCAGAACCTCCTCAAGGGGTTCAAAGGGAGGTCCACAGAGAGCTTCCAGGACCACAGTCAGAACCCAAACCAGGACAATAGTGCACACATCAGGCCTCAGCCTCAGGATGCCAAGGAGGAAGTTTGTAACAAGCGGGTCTCTCACTGAATGATTGACCAACCCAGAGGGGTGTGGTAAGGAGCCATGGCTGCCACATACACCTTTAGCGTGGAGGAGATCAACCCTGTGGAAAACCGTTCCTGCAGGAGCTCCACCACTGAACCAACCATGCAGTTGACTGGGTCCAGCTGACGCCTGCCACACAAAATGTTACACTTCAAGGAGTGCATTTTCCTCTTGGAGGGAGTTTTGGACTGGAGAATGGTCTCAATAACCTTATTTGAGAGACTGGAAGCTACAGTGCCTTGTGAAAGTATTCATACCCCTTCATTTTTTCACATTTTGTTATGCTGCTGCCTTATGTTAAACTGCTTTAAATTACTTTCTTTCCACACCAATCTACACTCCATACACCATAATGGTAAAGCAAAAAAAAAAAAAAGAAAAAAGTTTTTAACATCTTTGCAAATTTATTAAAAAAAAAAAAAAAAAAAAACGTAAATGATTGCGTTGCATAAGTACTCATACCCTTATCTGGGACAGTTGAAATTTAGCAATTGAAATTCAGTTGAATGGACATGATTTGGAAAGGCACACGTCTTAATAAAAGGTCTAACAGCTGATAATGCATATCTGATACAGAAGGACAAACATCACTGCAACACTCCACCGATCTGGGCTTTATGGCGTTGTGGCCAGATTCAATCCTCTCCTCAGTGAAGACACATGATAGCACACTTGGAATTTGCAAAAAAGCACCTAAAGCACCTAACTATATTATCTGGTCTAATGAACCTCAATTCTAAGCATCATGTTTGAAGGAAACCAGTCCTGTTCATCACCTGCAGAGTACCAACCCAAAAGTAAAGTGTACTGGTAGCAGCCTCATGCTGTGGGGCTGTTTTTCAGTGGCAGGGACTGAGGGACTCATTAGGGTAGAAGAAATTTTGGTGCGCAATGCACCAAAATATTGAGATAGCCTTAATGAAAACCCAGTCCAGAGCATTCAGAACCTCAGACTGGGCAGAAGGTTTATCTTCCAACAGGGCAATGAACCTAAACACACAGCAAGAGTGGCTTATAGACAACTCTGTGAATGTCCTTGAGTGGCCCAGCCACAGCCTGAGCTTAAACCCAATAAAATATTTCTGGAGAAACCTGAAAATGTGCATCTGCCCCCATCCAACATGACAGAACTTGAGAGGTGAAGAGGCGAGGAGAAGAATGGCAGATAATTGCCAAATGCTGATTAGAAAGCTTGTCACATCAAACAAAAAAGACTTGAGGCTATAAAGGTGCTTCAGCTAAATATTTAGTTAAGGGTATGGATACTTATGCAATGTACTTATTTCAGTTTTTTTTTTTTTTTTTTAATAAATTCACAAAGTTGTGACAATTCTGTTTTTGCTTTGTCAGTATGGTGTATGTAGTGTAGATTGATGTGAGAAAAAGTAATTTAAAGCAGTTTAACATAAGGCAGCAATGTAAAAAAAACATGAAAAAAATGAAGGGGTATGAATACTTTCGCAAGGCACTGTATGAGGTTTGCCCCCTCCGGTGCCACACCCACAGACTCCACAACTCCAGGCTAGGGTGAAGGATTGAGCCCCCCGCCTGAGAGAGAAGGTGCCTCCTGACAAGAATCTCCCATGGAGAACTGTCGAGGAGGGCCACCAGGTCCTAAAACCATACAGTGCACTCTCTCCAGAACTCTCGGGAGCAGAGTGATCAGGAGAGAGAACCAGAGCGGACAGTGTGTCATCTCCTGAGATGCAATTAAGTCCATCTCCACCTAATCTACTCCACCACCTTGGGGTGGAGCCTCGCAGTCCCTACCTTAACAGGATGTCTGCTCCCTGATTGACACACCCAGGGAGGTAGACTGCCCTCAGTGGGAGCAGAGCCCACAGGAGGATCTGGTGTACCAACCTAAAAAAGGCAGACCCCCCATGATGGTTGATGTAAGAGACCACCAATGTGTTGTCTGTGCAGAAAAAAAAACAAACAAAAAAAAAAAAATGATGGCCTCTCAAGTCTGGGAGAAAGTGTTTCAGCGCATGAAACACGGCCAACATCTCCAGGCAATTGATGTGCCATGAAAAGTGGAAAGGGTCTTTCCACTGACCCTGAGCTGAGTGACCACTCATGATCTCTTCCCAGGTCTTGAGGGATGGGTCTGCTGTAAGCGTTACGTGACGACAAGAAGCTCCCAGCATGGGGCCCTGGGATAAGAACTAAGGATTCTTCAACATGAATAAGGCATGAAGGCATCGCTGCATGACCTTGATCATGCAAAGTGCGTTGCCCTTTGAGGAAAACCCCTTGGTCCTAAACCACTGCAAGGGACTCATGTACAGCAGACCAAAAGGTATCAAGTTAGATGCAGCTGCCATTAGATCCAACAGTCTCTGAAACTGCTTCACAGTGAGTGACTGGCCAAGCCTCACTTTCTTCATGGCTGCAAGAATCGATTCGATACAAGCAGGAGACAGACGTGCCTGCATCATTGTCAAATCCCATACCACGCCAAGATAAGTTGTTCTCTGTGCTGGAGAAAGCACACTCTTCTCAGCCTTAACGCCAGCTCTTTCATACGGGCAAGGACAACATCTCGATGCTGAACCGCCATCAGCTCTGACTGAGCTAATATCAACCAATATAGATAATATGCAAATGCCCTAGAGTTGCAGAAGAGCCACAGTAACATCTACGCATGTGGTGAAAGTGCTAGGCCAAAAGGAAGAACCCAGTATTGGTATGCTTCACCCCCGAAAGCAAACCTCAGGAACTTCCTGTACAGGAACTTGAGGAAGGATGGAAACATAGAAGTATGCATTCTTCAGATCTATATTGACAAACCAGTCCTCGGACCTGATTTGAGTCATAATCTGTTTAATTGTCAGCATCTTGAACCTAAGTCTCTTGACAGAGCAATTCAGCTGACACAGATCTAAAATAGGACACAACCCCCATCATTATTTAGAACAATTAAATAATCTGGACTCTCTCGAGAGAGGAGGAACACGTTCTATGGCCTCCCTCCTCAAGAGAGACTTCCTGTTCCATTACCAGAGCCTGCTCAGGGCCCACCAGGGTAGGAAGGCCCTGTGGAATCAAGGGGAATCAGCTTCTCGAGACTGACCTCTGGTGTGCATTGAGTAGCCAGCTCGATGCCCTGAAGTGGATGAACAGCAGGGAACAAAGGAACTGACTGCTCTAATAACCTCCTTGGAGGATGCAAGCTTCCCAGATAGCTATGTTTCTGGGTGGACAATGAGAACTGCACTCGCTGGAGACCGCCGTGGCCTGAAGTACTGGAGGTGGCAGGGTAAACAGACTCATCTCCTGAGGGTACTGAGGAGAGAGGGGAACCGTGTGATGAGGTGTACAGAAGCCGACTCAGGGGACAGATAGCCCGCAAACATCTGCTCCACCCGACGCATCGCCCCATAGCCCTGTTCCCTCAGTCCCACAATATTACAATAATTCGTTACCATGGGACTGAAGATGCGGGCAGAAAAGGGTTTCCCCCACAATCTTGACACCTTAATGTGGCGATTGGGGAAAATGGAAGGCCTCGGCATGGAGGTAGCATCTTAGCACACAGGAAGCATTTGTCCAGTTTGTTCTTTGGGCGAATGTCCTGTTTGTTTTACAGGGCAGTCGATTTTAAGTTTAAGTCAGTTTTAAGTTAAAGGCCACTGCCCTGGTCACTACCTCCAGCATCCCTGAGAGAGAGCACTAGATCCGGTGTTTGAGGGCAAAAAAAGGGTTAAAGTCATCTCCAGCCCCTCCACCAGATTCATTTGCGACCGCCATGACTGCAGCCACCGCTCTGCCTTGGCAAAAGCGGGACCCGAGCCACAAGGACCACGAGCCTGGGAGCGCGAGGAGGGAGGAACACACTGACTAAAACATTGCTTGTCAGACTTCTTCTCGCTTGCCACTGAACCAATAAATTGCCAAGTACAAATGACAAATACACACAGTGTCCTGCTGAAGAAATAGAAACTAATGCTGTTTACACTGGATGCGCTTTTAAGCTTGCTAGTCATCCCGCCCATGACATTTTGCCATTCCATTGGACTGATTTCAAGCATGCTTCAGAGGCTTTCCTAAAGCTTTTCTGATGCAGCTCGAGTTTCCTGAAGGGGAACTAAATAAGTAGCAGCAGTCTTACCTGTAAACGGTGAAAGATGATGATGATGGTGCTGGATGTCCAGTTTCCACAGTACACGTAGATCAATGTAGAACATGAGTCCCAAAAAAATAAAATAAAATAAAAACAAAATAAAAAAAAATCCACAGAAGGATTCAGTTGTAGAAACCTTCAAAGCCACAGTACTGTGAAATGCATGTTTATTAGCTATACAGGTGCATCTCAATAAATTAGAGTTCATTTATTAAAGTTCATTTATTTCAGTAATTCAACTCAAATTGTGAAACTCGTGTATTAAATAAATTCAGTGCACACAGACTGAAGTAGTTTAAATCTTTAGTTCTTTTAATTGTGATGATTTTGGCTCATATTTAACAAAAGAATTGAGTACATATACAGTAAATGAACATACTTTCCAGAAGGCCAACAATTCACTAAAATTCACTTTTTTTATTTTTTATTTTTTTTTATTGGTCTTATGAAGTATTCTAATTTGTTGAGATAGTGAATTGGTGGGTTTTTGTTAAATGTGAGCCAAAATCATCACAATTAAAAGAACCAAAGACAAACTACTTCAGTCTGTGTGCATTGAATTTATTTAATACACGAGTTTCACAATTTGAGTTGAATTACTGAAATAAATGAACTTTTCCACGACATTCTAATTTATTGAGATGCACCTGTATATTTGCATCCACACCAACGGACAATATGGTCTGTTTGTTCTAAGTGCACATGTCTGTCCCTTTAAATTTTTGAGCTCGTCATAGCAGGATTGATTCTGATTGGGTGTCAATGTTTTTACTGTTCATCAACTGAAAAAATGAAAAAATGAAAGTGATTCCAACGATATTGTTTCTCTTTGCCTTTATTGTTATAGCTGTGGTGTGAGCTCTTTAATATGCAATTCTTTAATATTGAGAACGATTTTTAGAGCTGTATCTTTATCATTATATTTATAGTAATCGTCCTTGGTGTGAACAGGCCTTTAGACTTACGGCTGTGATTGGGGGTTTGAACAACATTCTTATCCACCAATCATTTCTTACTGATTTTAAGCCTAGATTAGGTGTGCAGATCTGATTGTTTGTTAGGAATCAGTATTGATGTTCCTCATCACCAGATGTTGCTATAGGATCATATCCTGCTGGGCTAAATCATGTCATATGAATCTGAAGCAGCATTAAGCAAAAGCATGAAATGAATGTTTCTTCTGTTTCAGGAATACATGATTTGGAGCATCCAGATGTTTTATTAGCGAATGAATGGTACAGTAGTATCAGTATGTTTTATTCAGTGTAAAGTACCTTTTTGAGGAGTCTACAGAATGTTTTTGATGTTTGCATGTGTGTGACAGATTGGTTTGACGTTTTAGGACATACTGTAACACAGAGGAACATCCAGAACACAATTTCCTATCTCAGATTGATGCCATCAAGCTGTATTTTAATGGGGAAGCACATCTGAAGTGTAAGTTGAATGCACATTAGCACTAACATTTGTTTTGATGACTCCGCTTTGTTTTTGTGTTGTCCAATGTTTATGTTAATAATCACTTACTTTTCTAAACACAACAGCAACACTATTGGAAAAAGTTTCACGAGGGGCAGCAACTCTTCAAAGGATATTATAGAGTTGAAGATATATTAAAAGATAGAAGAGCATGAGGGATGTGTGTATTGGAGGGAGGGAATTATTTTGTTAGTATCTTGATTGTTTTGGTAGGTGATAAGGATCTGATCCAGGAAGTTCTATTTGATGCTGTGGTCACAGCACCACTGGAAGCATACTGGACCAGCCTCGCTCTCAATAAATCCGAGTAAGAACAGTACATATTTTCTTAATACATTTTTAATTTTAATTTCTTATATACTTGATTATTCATTATATGTTTTCTGTGGTTCTCTTTGTCCTGGTAGGAATTCTGAAAAAGGGGTTGAGATAGCTTACCTTGGCACTCGAACCGGACTATCACGCATCAACCTTTTTGTGATGCCAGACCAACTGACCAATCAGTTAGCAATTTATACCTCCCATGACAGAGTTAATATTACAGTCTAAATGCAGTACAGCAATAGTACAACAGTAACTAATGTGTAATAAATGTTTTGCAACAGACCGTAAATGCCAGTGTTGGTGAAGTAACAAATGAAAAGCAACAATACTGTTTACGTAAATAAACTAATCAGTAGTGTGAGCGTCCCTCTGCTGTTTTCAAAATAGTGTAGCTTTTTCAGTAACAAGCTAATTTTTTTTTTACAACAATGGCCTCCCTCTCATATGTAATATTGGAAATTCTGATTAATTCTAGTGAATCTGTTTCATCCTAAATGGTCCTCTCTTTCATATGTAATGTTAGTATAAATTAGAAATGTATGACATTTTATAAATAAATATGTTAGTATAAATATAAATTTATATATATAAAAATAAATAAAAATAAATTGGGGTGTATTTAAATTTTAGCTGTATTTAGTGTAAATTCATCAGTCCATTTTGATGTTGTTTCCCTTGGGGATGAAATTTATTCAAAAACCATCATTGTTTTTGTCCCAGACAACAACTTCTCTGAAAGAAGATGGGAAAAAAATCGCTGCATAAGTAGCTGACACTATGGGAACTCCATCCTTGAGTGATCTCTGAAGCTGTATAACATAGTGTCAGTGCAGATGATGTTTGACAATCCACTCCATATTTGAGTGTCACCATACTCTCTAAACAGTGAGCTATCAGTTGTGCAGCAACTATATGCAGCTTCTCTTTCTCTCCTATGAGGGAAACAAGGTTATGATTATGCTGAAAGTTTAATCCCTTTCAAGTCACTTTGATGCTGTGTCACTAGCTGGTGCTAAGGGAACCATATGCTTACCACACTGTTCTACAGCCAACACATAAAACAGTGTATCCTAGTCATCAGGGTAATTAGAAGCACCAAGGAATTAACCCTGTGCCGGGGCTTGTTCTTTGGGGGGGCTAACATTCTGCCCTACAGATTTTAGCTCAGACTCTAATAAATTACATATGAACTAGTCATTCAAGGTCTTCCGGATTACTTGAAAACAACAGCCAGATGTATAGGTGTATGAAGCCCTCCAGAAGCAGGGTTAGATAGCTCTGTTCTTGGTGAAATGACCTTTGACACACACTGGACACACTGGCTTGAGAAAGGGTATGAAGCACAGGATACGACTAGACTAGACTATTATCTGCAACCCCCCCCAGCAAACAGCTCAAGGCAATTTATGTGCCATCAAGCTAAGCTCCTGTTCAGGGGCCAGTCACACCAGCTAGATGTAAAAAAGTTGAGTGAAAGCCCTATGCTGAGCTTAGCTACATCCAGCTTTGTGATAAATATTTATACCTGTTGCTCCACAGTAGCAGTATGGATCCAATTAACAGTTGGATGTGCCATAACTTTAAGTTAGACATATAGAAAATTGAAGTCATTGCATTTGGGAACAAAGATCTTGAAGTTCTCAAGGTGAATGCATACCTTGACTCTAGGAGTCAAACAACTAAAAATGAAGTCAAGAATTTTGGTTTGATTTTGGAGTCGGACCTTAGTTTCAGTAGTCATGTCAAAGCAGTAACTAAATCAGCATATTATCACCCAGTCCTCAGGTCCTTACACTGGCTTCCAGTTACATTTAGGATTCATTTAAAAATATTATCACTTGATTATAAATCACTCAATGGCCTAGGACCTCATGGATTCATTCAAAACAAGGGGAGTCTGCTTTTACCCATTATGTCACCAGCAGTTAGAACCAGCTTCAAGAAGAGATCAGATGTGCCAAGTTAGTAGCCACATTTAAATCTAGATTAAAATACAACTTTTATCTGTGCATTTATTGACTGAGCGCTGGGCTACAGCCAAATGATAGCATTGTATTTTATGTAACTTAATTTTATTGTTAACTGTTTAAATTCAGTTTTCAAATAAAATAAATAAATAAAATATTCTTTGCTTCTATTGTTGTGGTTATTTTAATTCCTTTTTATGTTAAGCACTTTAAATTACCGTTGAGTATGGAATTGTCAGGAATCTGGAGGAAGGACTCAAATGCAGAGAGAGTGTAAACAGATTTATTGACAAACTTGTAGACAGGACGAGAGGAGGGGAGACTTGTAGGCAGGCAGGCTGTGAGAATGGCCATAGAGCTCAGTCCAGGACGGCAGTTCGCTAGAGAGCCGAGATGGCAGCGAAGCTGGAGGCCGAAGGTAGCAGCGGGGGCCTGACAGGATCAAGAGGCGCAGCCACTCCACACTCGTGATCTCACTGGCACAGTACAGGTCCAGCTGTGAGGCAGATGAAGGGAGCAGACCAGGGGCACCGCCTACAGGACTGGACAAGGCAAGACAAGACTGGTGACAGACAGGAGACAATATGCACAAAAGAACTAGGCAGGAAATACTCAGAGGGCAGATGAGCTGGCAAACGTAGAGATAACACAACGAACTGGCAACACGAGAGGGAAAGGGAAAACAATATAAAGGGGAAGAGAACATGTGGGAACACTCAGACAAACGAGAGGGACAGGTGACGACACTTAGACAATCGAGGACTAAACAAGGTGGCGTGGCAACGGGAAACAAGGAGGCAGGATGAAAGGAGCACATGGCAGATGACAACAAAGACAGAGCCATGTGCTCATACACAAAAACAAACATATAAACATGAAACAATGACAAGACAGACAAGACAGTGAGGGCAGGATCCTGACAGTACCCTCCCCCCAACGGTACATTGGGTAAGAGGGTACAAGGAGAGACCAACTGGGGGGGGCATACCAGGGCAGCTAGGAAACATAGAGGGAGGGGAGGGGCGGGTGGGAACAGAACCAGGCTAATGGTTCATGGCTGACCAGGGAGGTCCTGGCCCTGGGTAACCACCACCGGGAAAGACAGAGGGTGGGAAGGGAGGGATGGGAGCCCGACCTGGGCTAAACTGGGGACCAGGAGCTCTCTCTGGGCGGAACAGGAAATCAGGAGCCCTCACTGGGCTGAACGGGAAATCAGGAGCCCTCCGTGGGCTTAACTCGGGATCAGGAGCCCTCACTGGGCTTGACGGGGGAAATGAGGGGGATCAGGAGCCCTCCCTGGGCTGGATTCGGGAGGCGCCGACACTGGAGCAAGCTCTGGGGCTAGAGCCGACACTGGAACTGGAGCAGACACTGTGGCTGTTCTCTCTGGGGCTGGAGCAGACTCAGGAACTGCTCTCTCTGTAGTGGACTCAGGAACTGCTCTCTCTGTATCGGACTCGGGAGGTTCCTGGACTGGATTGGACTCTGGAGGCTCACCTTCAGGAATCTCACACTTGTTGCCCACAGTAAGGGTGGCGAGAATCTCTCGTGGACTTGATTAGGCTGGGCAGAGATTCAGAAAAGGCCTCAGTGGCCGGGATAATGGGCTGCTTGGAATCGACCTCCATGGCTGTGACTGGGAAAGCGGGGTGCTCGGAGATGGCCTCTGGAGGTACATCAGGAACAGCAGAAAACTCAGATGGCCTCCTTGACCATAACGGGCTGAATGAGAGCCGCTGGAATGGCCTTCGTGGCCAACACAGTGAGAGTGGGCTGTTCAGAAATGGCCTCCGTGGACGTAACTTGACTTACAGGAACAACTGTTGACTTCACATGACTAGCAGGAACATTCTTTGACTGGGCATGACTAGCGGGACTGGCCTCCGTGGCCGGAACAGGCAAAATGAAAGCCTCTGCATCGGCCTCCGTGGCCATGACAGGTGAAGCAGCCAGCTTAGGAAGAGTCTCTGTGGACATAACGTGACTGGCAGGAACACATTCTGTGGACAAGACAGGATTCAAAAACATGGCTTTGGTGGATCTAACAGGAAGGGCATTTGACTGCATAGCACGGGCAGTTTTCTTCCTCTTCCGATGGACAGAAACGGCGTAGTTGACCGCCTCTGTAGTATCTGTAGCTAACTCGGCCAACACAGGCAGAGAGGAAGTGATCATGCTTGTCTCAGTGGAGACAGGAATTGGCCCAGCAAGATGTGACAAGTTGGAAACAGACCTTATAGCCAGAGGGGAAACATTAGACTTGACGGATTCTTGAAAAACAGGAGAGCACTCAGTTGACTCTGGGAAGACAGAGGTTGACTTGAATAACTCCGAGGTGTTTGGTGCAAACTTCATTGACTGAGTGATTACTGTGGTTGACAGTCTGTTCCTGGATAACGGTAGTGAAGATGACCGATTCAGGGATGACAAAAGTTGACTCTGGCTTAGAATTGACTGGATAGCTGCCAACTTGGCAATTTTGGAAATGACTGGGGCAGGGTTGACTGAAGCAGGCTTAACTGGCTCCGGAGTGACTGAAACGAGCTTGACTAGCTCTGCAGTGACTGGAGCGGGTCTAACAGGCTCCGGAGTGATTAGAGTGGGCTTAACTGGGTCAAGGATGACTGGAGAGGGCATGACAGGCTCAAGACCGACTGGATCTGGCTTGACAGGCTCCGGGGTAACTGGAGTGGTCTTGGCTGGAATAGAGATGTCAGCAGCGCTCTTGACTATCTCTTGGAAAGTTGAGGTTGATTCAACGGACTCAGAAATAACTGGGGCTGACTTATTTGTCTGGGAGATGACAACAGCTGACTTGACCGGTTCAAGGGAAGCATGAGCGATCTCAGCAGACTCAGGGGTGACTGGGAAGGTGTCGGAGTCATGAATGGATGCAGCTGACTGAAGAGCCCTCTTCATTCTTGCCCTCCGCTTCGGAGTAGGAGTCAGAAGAGGATCTTGGTCTTGACAAGAGAAGTGGAGCAGAATGGTTGTTGCATGCTGGCTTGGGTCGAGGAGGCATTCCCCACTGGATGCAATGACCCAGATACCTTGAGAAGTCCCAGAAATTCAAAATTTTGAGGTTCTCCATCTCCCACTTAGGCACAGGATCATCCAAGCAGGCACTGAAAATGTCCTTGAGGGTGGTATCATCATAATCAAGCCCCCTTGACATGGTCCAGAAAAACTGGGTAAATGTGGGTAAATCTCCCAGCCCTGTTGGCGAAGGTTAGCCAGACCTCAACGGCGAGCCAGTCTCTCCTGGGCATTAGCAGGTGGCAGGATCTTGATACTCATTCTGCTCAGTCCAGTGATGGCCAGTTCGTTCTGTCAGGAATCTGGAGGAAGTACTCAAATGCAGAGTGAGTGTAAACAGATTTATTGACAAACTTTTAGACAGGATGAGAGGAAGTGAGTGAATACTGTCCAAATGATAGGCAGGGGAGACTTGTAGGTAGGCAGCCTGTGAGAATGACCATAGAGTTCAGTCCAGGATGGCAGTTCGCTAGAGAGCCATGGCAGTGAAGCTGGAGGCCGAAGGTAGCAGCAGTGGCCTGACAGGATCAAGAGGCGCAGCCACTCCACACTCGTGATCTCACTGGCACAGTACAGGTCCAGCTGCGAGGCAGATGAAGGGAGCAGACCAGGGGCACCGCCTACAGGACTGGGCAAGACAAGACTGGTGACAGACAGGAGACAATATGCACAAAGAACTAGGCAGGAAATACTCAATATCACAGAGGTTAGATGAGCTGGCAAACATAGAGACGATAGCACAATGAACTGGCAACACGAGAGAGAAAAGGAGAACAATATAAAGGGGAAGAGAACATGAGGAACAGGTGGGAACACTCAGACAAACAAGGAGAGAACGAGAGGGACAGATGATGACACTATGACAAACGAGGACTAAACAAGGGGGTGTGGCAATGGGAAACAAGGATGCAGGACGAAAGGAGCACATGCCAGACGACAACAAAGACAGAGCCATGTGCTCATACACAAAACAAACATAGAAACATGAAACAATGACAAGACAGACAAGACAGTGAGGGCAGGATCCTGAGAGAAATGTGCTATATAAATAAATTTGCCTTGCCCTGCCTAGGACGATTCCAAGGGCCCTGATGAGAGAGGGGGTCCAATTTAAACCCCACCTGAACGTAATTTCTACCAAAGGGGACATCCCTCGGCCCCAGAATGTGTCAATATGCTGTACAGGGGGCCCAAATCTATAGCAGCGCCTCTACTCAAGACATCATAACAAGTGAAACAACTTTGCCATGATTTCATTGAGTGAACATTTCCTAAGAAGTTACGTTTTCGTATCTGAAGACTTACTGCACATTCTCATGACAGATTTTCAAACATACATTAAAAAATGAAGACGACAGATGAAGTAGAATATAATGAATGCAATATATTACACATATAAAGTGCAACAGCAAATGCCACATTAAAGAGCATCAAAAGCACAAATGCAAATAAAGAGGGGTCTAATGCACAACAGCCCTGAAAGGGTGATGGTGCGATAATGTCCATCAAGCCCAACATCTGCTGAAACATTCACAGTGGAAAAGCTATGGTGCTGTCTTACAAGTGTTCATAGTTAGTTGAGTTTCATTCTTTAGAATTCTGAAGTGCCAGGCCAAATGCGTAACAGGCTGATCTCTGTGGTCACACACTGTCACGATTCTCACGGGGAGATGGAGACCAGGCACGGGGAGACGTGAATAATCCAACTAAAGTCTTTAATGAAATCAAACAGGGAAGTACATCACAGGCTGGAAACACACACGCGACAGACAGAGATGACATTTAATACTCGACAGGAAACACAGGGCAGGACACACTATAAGTACACGACGTAACTAGATAATTAAACACACACAACTGGAACATAATTAACTAATAATCACAGGAACAGGAAACTAACCAAATATGGGCATACAAGAGGAAGGGAAACACAAGACACAAGACAATCCTGACATTACGCCCCCACTCTGAAGGCGCGTCCCTTCATATACCATCCAATGGGGAGGCCTCCAGGAACAGGAACAGAAACACAGGACAGATGGCCTCCAGGGCGGCGCCCACGGTGCGTCAGGGAGTTCAGGAGGCCATGGCGGGTCAGGGAGTTCAGGAGACCATGGCGGTGTAGCCTTCGAGGCCGTGGCTGCAGCCCCGGCCACTACGGTAATAGCCATACTACCCCCCCACAACCCCCCCCCCCCCCCCCCCCCCCCCCCCAAGTGGCTTGGGAATGGCCTCCTAGGCCATGACAAGAGAAGCTTCTTGCTCCAGCGAAACCCCCACAGACATGACATGACCGACAAGACCGGGTTCCAGAGGACTGGACAAGACTACAGGGGACATGACTGGACTTGGGATAGGCACTGGAGGGCGCTCTGGCAGGCGCTTTCGAGGAGCGGGCACTGGAGGGCGCTCTGGCAGGCACGTTCGAGGTGCGGGCACTGGAGGGCGCTCTGGCAGGCGCATTCGAGGTGCAGGTACTGGAGAGATGAGTGGAGCTGAGAACCCCAGGGGCAGCTCCATGTCCAGGAGTGCCGAGGGAGCAGTGGCCAGCGGGCTTGTGTGAGCCGCGGACGGCGGCGTGCGTGATTTCGCCGCGGGCGGTGGCCTTGAGCGAGCAGCGAACAGCGGCCTTGACTTCCCCGCGGGGCGGTGGCCTTGAATAAGCTGTGAATGGCGGCGTGCTTGAGGGAGCTGTGAACATCGGCCTTGATTTCGCCACGGGCGGTGGCCTTGACTGAGCTGCGAACAGCAGCGGGCTTGGCAGCCGAACCAGGCTGAAATCCTTCCAGCTGGCGGGTACCAGCCGCAGATGGCGGCGGCCTCGGGTGAGCGGCGGACTTGCCATCACGGCGGGAGACAAAACCAAACAAAACAAAAACTTTTCAAAAACCGGAAAAATAAATACGGGGAAGGGAGCGCCGCTTACTTTTTCTACTTTGGTCGAGTATTCTGTCATGATTTTCATGGGGAGACAGAGACCAGGAACGGGGAGACGTGAATAATCCAACTAAAGTCTTTAATGAAAACAAACAGGGAAGTACATCACAGGCTGGAAACACACATGCGACAGACAGAGATGACGTTTAATACTCGACAGGAAACACAGGGCAGGACACACTATAAGTATACGGCGTAACTAGATAATTAAACACACACAACTGGAGCATAATTAACTAATAATCACAGGAATAGTAAACTAACCAAATATGGGCATACAAGAGGAAGGGAAACACAAGACACACAAGACAATCCTGACACACCAGCTTAATAGAAAAAGAATTAATGAATCACCCAGATAATTGAGAATATAAACACTGCTCATCATCAGTGGCGCTAGAGCAGCGTCTGTGCACCTAGTGAAATCTAAGGACAGGCTGAAGGGAACTGAACCTTGAACTAAAATGTACCTTCTAACATGAGATATGAACGTTTTTCAGGTTCACCGAAATGAGTTAGTCTAAAGACAAAATTTGGTTTTGAACATTTTTAGTGATCTGAGTGATAATCTTAAATGGAGACATCATCAGTGTCCTAACCAAGGACCTAAAATTCAACATAGACTGAAGCACTCCATGCTTTTTCTGGTGATATATGGAGGGAAAGCAAAATTGCTTGAATTGGTATTATGTTATACAGGCTTCAATGCATCACTCCTGAGTTCTCATAGTGTTAGCAACTAATAAAGCATTGATTTGACTGACTTAAAACAGAGCATTTTCTTTAAATAGTAGCTTGTCTGTGAACTGTTTTAGTAGTAATAGTAGCAGTAGTAGCACTAGTAGTAGTATTATAGCTAGACAAACTACGTGCCATAATAACTTCCCCAAGACTGGCTACAAAACAAACTGCTGTTTTGAGTAATTTGTGTCACAAGGACACTACAATAAATGTTACCAAAAGTAAACCTATATTTATCCTCTAGAATGTCAAATATTATTAGCTTAATATCCATTTTATAATAGCCTGTAATAATGAGTATTGTGTGTGGTGTGTATTGTAAGAGACTTCCTTACAGGAGAGGATAAGGAGGTGGTGTTCAGTGCTGATCATTTTCCTCTGTGGTACAAACGGGCTGCTGAACAAGTGCCTGGAACCTTTATCTACTCCCTTCCTTTCGGCACAGGTGATTATACACACACCAAACAGCCAGTTTCATTACAGCAGTAAACTACTCATGCATTATACCATGATTTAACCAGGCACAATGCATCGAGTCATTTCTTTGTCCACACTCAATGTGAACCTGCTGTGACACAATCACACAATCACAAGGTATTTACCATGACACGACACAATCACAAGATATTTAATGTTTAAATCGTTCTCCCGAAAACTGAAAGTTGTCATTCACTCACCCTCATTTTGTACCCCACTATTGCTGGTGTGTACTGGTTAAAACAGTAGAAATTGAGAAATCATGTTCTTGGAACTCTTTAGAATAATCTAACTGTTTTGAGTAAGAGACTAGTTCAGACCAATGTGTAAAAACATTTAATACAGAACAGAAAAGTCAAAGACAGAGAGATTCCAGGATTCAAGGAAAATGAGACAAGGCAGTGCTCAGTATGTCACAGTGAAGGAACCATTACACTAGACTTTTTAAGCATGCAGACTTACTTTGGACCCCACAACAATCATAGACAATAAGTGTCATACTCTAGGTCAGGGTTCTGTAACTCATATTTACTCAGGGACATCTCCACGCATTTACTGACCAAAAGTCCTACCATTGATAAGTGTTTGTTGTGGTGCACGAAGCAATTAACTATTTGTGTTTTGAGCGAGTTGGAAGTGGACAACCTGAGAAGGCCCAGAGCTGGGCAGCAATCAGTCTGGACCTGTGCATTAATTTACTGAAGTTGGTTTATTGCAGCATTTGTAGACTAAATCACAATGCTTTTTGGGTCAGGTGATACTTGCAACATGCTGTCTTTAAGAATGATAGTTTACCCCTATGTAGACTTGATTAACTTGCTTACCACATAGCTAGCCTATACGACTGCATCACATTTTTTATTTTGCTCACTGAAACAAATATTATTGCATGGGCAGATCTTTTTACATGGACCTCCATCTCCTCCCCCTCAAAACAAGCTAACTGTGCTGCTTAATTAGTGGAGTAATGATGCATGAGATTGCATTCTTTTAGAATGATTTGTTAGGAAGAAACAGGGGCGGCGCCAGAGAATTTTGAACGCAGGTGCTGAGGGGGTGCTAGATCAATGAGGGGGAGCTGGGCAATTAATAGTAAATATGACCAAAACAGGTTGTTATTATTATTATTATTATTATTATTATTATTATCATTGTCATTGTCATTGTCATTATTATTATTTTATATGAATAATAAAATTGCTACACTCTAAAAAACACTGGGTTAAAAATAACCCAATTTGGGTAGTTTTTAACCCAAGGGCTGGGTAAATATTGGACAGAAAACATATGGGGTTAATTTTACCCAGCAAACTGGGTTGTTTATTTAACCCATCATAATTGGGTTGATTTAACCCAGCTAATGGGCTGATTCATTTTTATTATAATACTAGCTTATTTTTTACTTTATACATGAAATAGTATACTAACTTTTCCCTCTTCAATTTATTGCTGTTGAACAGAATTTATGGAGCAAACTATTTGCTAAAATAACCATAACATTAACAGCACTGCTGGCTGAAATACAAGCGCTCGGTTCTGTCCATCAGATGCGCGTGAACGTTGCATGTGTTAGCTCTAGCTATAACAAACACTGCCTGTTTTCTTTCAGAATCATAATTGGCTGGCAG
This sequence comes from Spinibarbus caldwelli, assembly GCA_039654775.1. Lineage (NCBI taxonomy): Eukaryota > Metazoa > Chordata > Actinopteri > Cypriniformes > Cyprinidae > Spinibarbus > Spinibarbus caldwelli. The sequence goes on along the minus strand of CM077249.1, from coordinate 1,626,680 downwards.
AAAGACAAAAATAGGTAACATAAAAGTTTTTACCTAAAAATGAAGATAATGTAATTACACTTTAGACACATTGTCAGTAATTTCAGCAATGAAAATAAATCCCAAGTGTTGTGCATCTTTGATCAACACACAGTGGTGTTTCATTAATGAATCCACGTTTTTAAATTAATCGAGTGAATCAATGATTCAGTGAACCATGCATAAAGGCAGTCACATGCTTCGTTTCTGAATGAATCAGCCATTTGGAATCCATTGAAATCCATTGTAAGACAGGGATTTGCTGCCACCTACTGGCGCGTTTAGTTTTATATTTAGAGTACAGTTTCTTTTTTAAAATAATTTCATATTTCACTATTTATTTGTATTTTTGTATGTTGAATTAAAATATTTCTTTCTAAAGCTACTTATATTTCAGCTACTTTTTTTGCAATGTCTATTCAGTGTTTTTTTTTTTTTTTTTTTGTAAATTAACACAAAAAACAGTAAATTAACTATTATCTTTTATAATAACTTTATCTTTAATCGGCACATGATGAACATGTTAATTAATTAATATCATTAATTTGAGATTAATTTGATTCATTAATCAACACATTATATAATTAGATGTATTTATTTATTTATTTTTTAAAATCACTTGACAGCCCTAGTTAAAACAAACAAACAACAACAAAAAACTCATTCAGGTCTCTTTCCTTATGTTTTCACATGGGCACTTTAAAACTTTTTTTTTTTTTTTTTTTTTTCACTTTGTAATCACTATTTACTCGAATGCTTCTAAAGCAGAGACATATATTTTGTTAACTGTCAAAGTGACAAGGCATTTAAAAATATCCATTAGTCTTCTAGACAGCAATTTCAATTCATGCTACATACACGTATGGCACATAATATAGGTTTACATAATATAGTTATTACTGTAATAATATTTAACAGCAGTTGGTTGATGTGGTTAATGTCAAAATGTGAGAAAATTAAATCAGAGCATGAGATCAGTAGAACACAAAAAACACACAGTTCCACACTAAAACAGAAAGTGCTTGCCTGGTCTCCTCTATACTATTTGTTTGAAATGAGCTGTATCTCTGTTTCAGGCTCTGAGAATAGCAGTGTGGTTTTGGCCAGCAGCGCCATTCATTTGTTGGATGAGAGAGAGTCGCCCATCGCTGCAGGTACCACACTCGCACTCCCACTCACACTCTAACCTTGCAAGAATATCACTGCTTATTTTACAAAATCTTGTGTTTTTGTTGTTGTTTCTGTGCACTGAAGGTGTTTATAAATGAAAGGGCTTGTGAGATGGAGAGCTAAAGACAATCCATGTGAGCAAAAAGAGACACACTAGACAAACAGTTAGAAATGGATGAAAGGAAATAGAATAACACAGAGAGAAAATGAGAAAGTATATGCTTGAACATAAGCCTGGAGGAACACTCACTCACACACACAAACACACACACACACACACACACACACACACACACACACACACACATGTACGCTTATGCACAAATGATTCATGTTATAACTGACAGAAAAATGAAGTAGAACAGACAGATTTTCACTCTCTACTGCGCATGATTCATTGTTTTGCTGGAGCGGACATACACACAACTAAAATCAAGTTATATACAGTATTTCATGTTGTTTATTTTATATATTTTAAATTTGATGTATCTTTTACATCTTTCATTTTTATGCTTTAATGCTAATCACTAATGAACATATATATATACAGGTGCATCTCAATGAATAAGAATGTCGTGGAAAAGTTCATTTATTTCACTAACAACTCAATTTGTGAAACTTGTGTATTAAATAAATTCAATGCACACAGACTGAAGTAGTTTAAGTCTTTGGTTATTTTAATTGTGATGATTTTGGCTCACATTTAGCAAAACCCACCAATTCACTATCTCAACAAATTAGAATATGGTGACATGCCAGTCAGCTAATCAACTCAAAACACCTGCAAAGGTTTCCTGAGCCTTCAAAATGGTTACACAATAGCCTATACAATCATGGGGAAGACTGCTGATCTGACAGTTGTCCAGAAGACAATCATTGACACCCTCCACAAAGAGGGTAAGTCACAGAAGGTCATTACTGAATGGTTGGCTGTTCACAGAGTGCTGTATCAAAGCATATTAAGTGAAAAGTTGACTGGAAGGAAGAAATGGGGTAGGAAAAGGTGCACGAGCAACAGGGATGACCACAAGCTTGAGAATACTGTCAAACAAAGCTGATTCAAACACTTGGGAGAGCTTCACTAGGAGTGGACTGAAGCTGGAGTCAGTGATCAAGAGTCACCATGCTCAGACGTCTTCAGGAAAAGGGCTACCAAGCCACTTCTGAAACAGAAACAATGTCAGAAGCATCTTACCTGGACTGTTGCTCAGTGGTCCAAAGTCCTCTTTTCAGATAAAAGTAAATTTTGCATTTCATTTGGAAATCAAGGTCCCAGAGTCTGGAGGAAGACTGGAGAGGCACAGAATCCAAGCTGCTTGAAGCCCAGTGTGAAGTTTCCACAGTCAGTGATGAATTGGGCTGCCATTTCATCTGCTGGTGTTGGTCCATTGTGTTTTCTGAAGTCCACAGTCAACGCAGCCATCTACCAGGACATTTTAGAGCACTTCATGCTTCCTTCTGCTGAAAAGCTTTATGGAGATGCTGATTTCATTTTCCAGCAGGACTTGGCACCTGCCCACACTGCCAAAAACACCAAAAGTTGGTTAAATGACTACGGTGTTGGTGTGCTTGACTGGCCAGCAAACTCACCAGACCTGAACCTCATAGAGAATCTATGGGGTATTGTCAAGAGGAAGATGAGAGACACCAGACCCAACAATGCAGATGAGCTGATGGCCACTGTCAAAGAAACCTGGGCTTCCATACCACCTCAGCAGTGCCGCAGACTGATCACCTCCATGCCATGCCGAATTGAGGCAGTAATTAAAGCAAAAGGAGCCCCTATCAAGTATTGAGTACATATACAGTAAATGAACATACTTTCCAGAAGGCCAACAATTCACTAAAAATGTTTTTTTTTTTTCATTGGTCTTATGAAGTATTCTAATTTGTTGAGATAGTGAATTGGTGGGTTTTTGTTAAATGTGAGCCAAAATCATCACAATTAAAAGAACCAAAGACTTAAACTACTTCAGTCTGTGTGCATTGAATTTATTTAATACACGAGTTTCACAATTTGAGTTAAATTACTGAAATAAATTAACTTTTCCATGACATTCTAATTCATTGAGATGCACCTGTGTGTGTGTGTGTGTATATATATATATATATATATATATATATATATATATATATATATATAATACAAGCACATACAGATATGCCACAGATATATGACAGAGTGTTGGTTGATTTGATTTGAAAAGAATATATATATATATATATATATATATATATACATACAGTGCTTCAGATTTGATACTGCTCAGTTTCACATGCGCATTGCAGCACACACTAATGCAGCCTGACATGCTGATGACAGAACACTCTTGTGTAACCGGGGCATGTGTGTGTGTCCTTGATGTGTTTTAAAGGCCAGTTTACAGGATTTCTACTTATAATCACAACTTGAATGTGATTTGTGCTTGATGACAGCCATAGCATTACATTAAAATTAAATAGTTCCAGTGCGTGGGTGTGGGGTATGAATGTGACACTTTTCCTATAGTATTAATATTCAGTGTACTTTCTAAAACACTTGACTGCTTTATAATAAATATATAATAAAAATAGAATGAACACAACGTCGTTTAAAATTATTTGAGTTTAGCATGTATTGCGTCTCGCAGGACATGTAAACTTTACCAATGTACGATATATTGCTTAGCTGTGTGCTCTGATGTTATATAACATACATAGATCATTTCTGACAGATCAACCCTTCATATGCACTTTTACATAATCTTGTATATTCCATCATAAGCCATCTGTATCACTATTTCCTTCTTGTCATCTCAGTACTCAAGAGCTCGGAATCTCTTTATCCACTGTTTGTATCTGTATACAAAGAGATTTTTTATATTCACATGGTTGCTTATGTAATAGAGCACACTGATATCAGGATCCGTCTACATGACCTAATTATGAACTGATAGGTATCATCCATTCATCATAATTTATTATATTTTATGATTAAAGATCATAAATTATGCAATAGAATGTAAATAAAACCCTTCAAACAGGTATAGTTAGTCAGTATGTAAATATTGCTTGTTACCGACTGTGTGTAATTTCTGTGTCACGAGCGGAAGGATAATAATTGTATTAGCATCAGCCATTCACACAACCCCCCTTTAAACAAGGGGAAACAGGTGAAACAGGATAGATTAAAACAAGTTTGATATGTGCACATAAATCTTTGGCCTAACTAAAGCTCAGTGGTAGTTGATATTGCTTTATCCATAGACCTGCAATAGTGTAAACAGGACCCCTCAGTTTTCAGTTTTATCATTTTAAAAGTTACAATAGATACCAGAGACTGTACAAGGGAGCAGAGACAGAACACATATAGAAAAATTAATAGGAAAAATTGCACTGCTCAATATGAGAGCTGTGGGAATGGATGTTCTGCCAATTAATCCAAGGGTACACCTGAAACATGAAAGCTTGTCACCCTGCACACAATTAAAGAATGTTTTTTGGGTGGGCATTTACAGTACTAATCAGGAACTCAACTACACAATCATTCTTCTCCATATTTGCCATTGATTTCACAAAGATTTGTACAGTACTGAAAAATAAATAAATACATAAAATAATATAAAAATAACTGAAAAATATGGATGAGATAGTGTGACAAATAAGCTTGAAATCTGTAGTAGGCCATAAACTGTGAGCTGGCTACAATTTGGTGGCATTGGACAATTAAAGGGATAATTCACTGCTGGCAGGATGAGCTTTTAATAAAACTTGGCTGTTTATGCAGTAGGAAGGTGTTTTTTATTTTTTTTATTTTTATTTTTTTATTTTATTTTATTTATTTATTTTTTGCTACATGACTAGAGAAAACAGAGAAAAAGGGCTGTGGCGTTCCCTTTCAGCGAAAAGGTAGGGATACTTCAGCACCCATAATGAACTAGACGCAGGTAACACATTGCTAATTTACATATACTACTAATACAAAATACACTGGTTGAAAATCTACGAACTTGTCCTATAAAAAAGAATTACTGTTTGTTTTGACTGACAAAGAGCCAACTGCCTTTTAACCAAAAATATTGGCTATTGTTTTTAGTCTAGAACATGCATGTGCATTTGTTTGACCAGCCTGAAAAATATATCTTTTTTCTAGCCTAATTTAAGCTAAAAAAAATAAAATAAAATAATAATGATAAAATAGAAATGTGCTATTGAAACTAAATCTTAATGGACAATTTTAGAGTTTTACATCTTTGATGTTTCATTTAGGAGCTGTATCTGCATAATTAGAAAATAGCTGCCCCAGGGGCATTGCCAATACGGCTGCCAAGTACACTGACTTGCCTTAAAAGTAATTTTGTAGATACACAACAGTATGTGAAAAATCTGGAGTGTATCCCTGATGTGTATTTGTGCTTCATGTGCATCATGTGATGCTGATCTTCAAGTCACTCCAGAGGTTTCTTGTCCTCCTCTCTTTCAATGTTTTTCCGCTCCTCTCCTGAACCCCCCTCTTTCGCTTTCTTCTTCAGCTCCCTTTGATACTTGGCATTAATTGCTGCATACGCACATCCGTAGACAGCTGCTGCCAACATCATCAAACACACAATCCCACAAACCACTCCTGTGATGACCACTGTAGCTATGGCGTGTCTGTAGTTCACAGGCCGGGATCTCTGCTTGGCCTCACACTCAGGGAGTATCGCTTCTCCTGGGGGGTTGAAATCACCCCCAGATGGTGCTCTGGGGCTTGGATGGAGCTGTGCACTGAGCGTGCGATGCTTGTTGTCCAGGTAGTGGATGTTGGCGAACAGGTAGCTGTAGCTGGTGATCATGCAGGAGTGGAAAAGCTCGTAGGGAATGTGCCGGAGGTCCCGCTCCAGCATGAGATGAGGCTGGACGCATGTGACGCTGTCGACCACTCCACCTAAGATCAAGAGAAAATGATGAAGCTGAAATGCCTAACAGATGGAGGTCGTCTTCACTATATGGCTTTTCACATAGTTTTTCATCGTTCTAAAGCCTGCTTTTAAACCTGGGTAGAGAAACATTTCACACTTGAAATTTATAAGTGGTCTTAGTGCCACTTATAAATTTCAGAGTATTAAGTTTGTTAATACTCTGGGAAAATTCTGAGCAGTGTACTGTAAAACGTGAAAAAAAAAAAATAAATAAAAAATAAAAATTATCCTCATTTTAGTTTACCCCCAGTTTAGAATGACGCAGGCTTAACTTGTGTAACAAGACCTTATGTAAGATGTAAGTGTAGGTTGCTTAAGCAGGTTTGTGTCATAAGTTTGTATTGACGGTAGGTGTCTTGAGCCCAGTCATCAGCCACATATATGATGATTATATGTGAGTTTTTTTTTAAGCCTGGTCTCATGACGAAAACGTATCTGTGGGAATGTTTTCGCAAGATGCAAAATGCGTACTGCCATGTATGTTTTGTGACATATTCGATGTGAAATGTCCACTGAATGGCGCTACAAGATTGTTTGTTTGTTTTTTCTCTAGAACACGTATATATGGTACGTTTTATGTGAAGTTGGTTTTGTACGTGAGTGGTGCTATAACTCTAATGCTCTGTGACCTTTTAAAATAATGTACCATTTGCACTACACCTAAACCTACCCGATAGTATGAACAAAAGCAAATGTGACGTAATAATTCAATCGCAAACATGCCGTTTTGGCTTGTTTTTCAATCTCTCATCTTTCAGCATGAGTCATGTTTTTTGGCGGGATTAGTACCCAAGGATTCCGCATCTTAAGCCCAATCCCGTGCTGGCTGAGCTACCGAGCAAGCTTGTTATGTCCGGAAAGCGAAACATATGGAGCTGTAATCATAACTATGTACAAAAATGATTCCAAATGCAGTGATATGTACTTATTGGTATGGTATTTCGCATCCCAGAGGTACATTTTCGTCATTATTTTATTTATTTATTTTTTTTTATTTTTTTATTTTTTTGCGCAGAATGTGTTAATTCTATTAAGAATAAACATATGGAGCTCTTTTTATTCCATATAAATAAACAAATAAACAGTGGGTCACACCATGCTCCAAATAAACTCACAGCAGCAGTTCAAAAGAGACATGCAAGATTGATGCAAAAACATGTTCCATGATCCATGACTGGAGGGAAAATCCATGGAGCTCTAACAGGTGCGGCCCAAATCTGGACCCTGCTCCTGGATGCCAGCTGCATTAAAACTGTTCGTCAGCTGATCAGCCAATCCAATTGTGAGATACACGATTAACTCATTCACACCTACCTAGAAAAGTATGGCACTGGCAGAGTACAAGACAGGACTCTAATGCTAAACTTTACAAAGGGCATAACATTGATTTTTTTTCTCTGTGATAGAAAATGAGAAATTATTCTGAATTTTTGCTTTTGGTAATAATATATAATAATAACAATATAAACATATATATATTTCAGCAGAATTGTCATAATTATGAAATTTACTTACCTCAATTCTTCATTTGTAAGATTTTTTTTTTTGTTTTAGCTAGGTATTATTGATTGATTGATTGATTGATTGATTGATTGATTAAACACTTTATTGTGGATTCGACTATTTTGTTACCTTTGAAGGCAAATGTCTCCAACCATAGTTTGAGTCCTATCAGATGACAGTCACATCTCCAAGGATTGCCCTTCAGCTGCAGAACTTTAAGATTCCCAAGAGCCTCCAGGTGTATACGGTCCAGCTTAGTTAGCCGATTGTAATGGAGTGACAGATGGGTCAGAATGTGGAAACTATCAGCAAGAGCTCCAGGTAGACCACCTATGGTGTTAAAGGACAAGTCCAATATGGTTAGATTTCTTATTGAAACCAGAAGACGTCGATCCACTTCCCGAATAGAGTTATTGGCCAGGCTGAGGACCTTTAGGTTTCTAAGTCCCAAAAGGGCACTGGGGGAAAGTGTTGTGATTGAATTATTAGCTAGGTCCAGAATTTGAAGTTGTGGTGTCTCTCGAAAGGACATGGAGCCCAGACCTCGGAGGCGGTTATTTTGGAGATACAGCTCCAAGGTGTCTTGATGAAGTTTACGTGGGATATCATATAATCCTCGTCCTCGGCAGTCCACCACTTTGGCATGAGTGTCACACGAGCACTCCTTGGGGCAAGAGGAGACTGTCTGGAATAATAACAGGCTGGATAATGTAAAGACCACACCTGGTGAAGAGATAGAAAAATGGAGTAAATTACCATTGGATTCATTTGGCTTTGATTCTCAGCTTTTTGTGCTTCTGGGACAAATAGTATATTAATTATGATGACACAATTATAAGACATGAACCAGTCTCTTACAATTCAGATGAAAACACATAAAGTGACCCAACGGTGTCTGCTACCTGTTGTTATATATATAGTTGGTAATCTACATTGTAATGTGTAGTCCCATTTACAGCTCTAGTAATCCTGATTTGGTAATCTATTTAAAGAGGGATATATAGTACATTCATAGTACATTCAATTTTATCCACATACATACAGTACACTCATGTAAAGCAGTATATAATATATAGCAAATCTCAACTGCTTTCATTGTTATTTACATATATATATATATATATGTGTGTGTGTGTGTGTGTGTGTGTGTGTGTGTGTGTGTATACTGTATATACACAAATTTAGCAATATTTGACTAATTTAAAGTTTTAATTTTTTTTAATAAGCTTTCATTGTTTTATATATATATAAAACAATGAAATATATATATAGGTGCATCTCAATAAATTAGAATGTTGTGGAAAAGTTCATTTATTTCAGTAATCCAACTCAAATTGTGAAACTCATATATTAAATAAATTCAGTGCACACAGACTGAAGTAGTTTAAGTATTTGGTTCTTTTAACTGTGATGATTTTGGCTCACATTTAACAAAAACCCACCAATTCACTATCTCAACAAATTAGAATATGGTGACATGCCAATCAGCTAATCAACTCAAAACACCTGCAAAGGTTTCCTGAGCCTTCAAAATGGTCTCTCAGTTTGGTTCACTAGGCTACACAATCATGGGGAAGACTGCTGATCTGACAGTTGTCCAGAAGACAATCATTGACACCCTTCACAAGGAGGGTAAGCCACAAACATTCATTGCCAAAGAAGCTGGCTGTTCACAGAGTGCTGTATCCAAGCATGTTAACAGAAAGTTGAGTGGAAGGAAAAAGTGTGGAAGAAAAAGATGCACAACCAACCGAGAGAACCTGCAGCCTTATGAGGACTGTCAAGCAAAATCGATTCAAGAATTTGGGTGAACTTCACAAGGAATGGACTGAGGCTGGGGTCAAGGCATCAAGAGCCACCACACACAGACGTGTCAAGGAATTTGGCTACAGTTGTCGTATTCCTCTTGTTAAGCCACTCCTGAACCACAGACAACGTCACAGGTGTCTTACCTGGGCTAAGGAGAAGAAGAACTGGACTGTTGCCCAGTTGTCCAAAGTCCTCTTTTCAGATGAGAGCAAGTTTTGTATTTCATTTGGAAACCAAGGTCCTAGAGTCTGGAGGAAGGGTGGAGAAGCTCATAGCCAAAGTTGCGTGAAGTCCAGTGTTAAGTTTCCACAGTCTGTGATGATTTGGGGTGCAATGTCATCTGCTGGTGTTGGTCCATTGTGTTTTTTGAAAACCAAAGTCACTGCACCCGTTTACCAAGAAATTTTGGAGCACTTCATGCTTCCTTCTGCTGACCAGCTTTTTAAAGATGCTGATTTCATTTTCCAACAGGATTTGGCACCTGCCCACATTGCCAAAAGTACCAAAAGTTGGTTAAATGACCATGATGTTGGTGTGCTTGACTGGCCAGCAAACTCACCAGACCTGAACCCCATAGAGAATCTGAGAAAATGAGAAACAAGACACCAGAAAATGTAGTTGAGCTGAAGGCCACTGTCAAAGAAACCTGGGCTTCCATACCACCTCAGCAGTCCCACAAACTGATCACCTCCATGCCACGCCGAATTGAAGCAGTAATCAAAGCAAAAGGAGCCCCTACCAAGTATTGAGTACATATACAGTAAATGAACATACTTTCCAGAAGGCCAACAATTCACTAAAAATGTTTTTTTTTTTTTTTATTGGTCTTATGAAGTATTCTAATTTATTGAGATATTGAATTGGTGGGTTTTTGTTAAATGTGAGCCAAAATCATCACAATTAAAAGCACCAAAGACTTAAACTACTTCAGTCTGTGTGCATTGAATTTATTTAATACACGAGTTTCACAATTTAAGTTGAATTATTGAAATAAATGAACTTTTCCATGACATTCTAATTTGAGATGCACCTGTATATAATATTACAGAAATTTTGTAATATTTGACTAAATTTAAAGTTTTAAAACATTGTTCATAAAATCCAAGATGAATCCCACTCTCAAGTTTTATGAGAAAAAATGTTTAAAAGGACACTTTAATTGTCCATTAATTTAATTTAATTGTTTAATTGTGTGTATTTATTGTGGAGGAAGATCTGACAGAAAAGGATAAATTGTTCCAAAGCCTTGTTACCAATACCGAAATGGTGTTATCACCTGTCAATAGCTGTATGAATTTTTCATCCATTCAACCATTAATGTCCCTTAAGCAAATTAAAAGAGAAGTATGCACATTTATACAAGGTTTTAAAAGGAAATTAGGCTGTGTATCATCTCCATAACATGTTATGAAACCTTGTGATGCTCAAAAATAGAATTAAGAGGGAACATTTGTGAAGAAAATAAAATCGGACCCAGAATGGAGCCTCGTGACACTCAGGTGATGGGAACTGTGACTAATAAGAATGATCTAATTTGCAAAAGTTCCTAGCAAGAAAGAATCCTAACAGAATCCAGTCTAGTACAGGATTGTGGATGCTAACCTAGATAGTTTTTAATCTATTTAGATTAGATTAGATTAGATTAGATTAGATTAGATTAGATTAGATTAGAATAGATTAGATTAGAATAGATTAGATTAGAATAGATTAGATTAGAAGATAAAGTGATCAATGGCCCTCTCCTTCTGTAAACTCCACATGTGGGGAATTATTGGATGTAATGGCCCAATCCATGGCCATGATTGTCCTTTCCGGATGAGCCTTCCAAGTGGAGAAGTCCTGGAAGAAGTTATATTCAGACCACATTTTTCCTTTCGCACATTCCAATAATGCAAATGTGGAAGAATTGTACAAGCAAGGATATGTAAAGAATAGCTGGTTTACTATCTTTTTACAGAGTGAGGCATCGTCTTTGAGGGCTCCAGTCTTGCCGTCTAAGCCCGACCCTTTCCCACATGTCCCTTGTCAATTACCTCACGGATAATTGACAAGGCATATGTGGCAGCAAGTCAGACTGGTTGTGCCCTACACACAATAGCTGTTTCACAGGTGCATGAGACTGACCCGCTAAGAGATTTGGAACAGGGGCAGAGATTGTCTCCTGAAGCTGTCGCTGAATTGCCAGGTTCACTGAGAAGGGGAATGAGATGCTGCCATGCCTGAAGCATGCCTGTGTGTCTTTTTCAGACAAAACAGCTGATGACGTATAATTCAGACACCTATTTATACTCACAGGCACTCTGTGTGTGACGTCATGTACTGCCTTCTGCCTATAAATATTGGCGTGTGTTTACATGTTCTTCAGACACCAGTCATGCTGATGACATTCCCCATAGCATCAACACCAACAACCTAGTTCTGTACATCTTTAAACAACTTAGTAGGAATAGCATCAAGAGAACAACAACAAAAAAAAAATCAGCTCAAACAGAGAAAAAAGAGACTGAAATTTAGAAAATTGAACAGGTGGTTGAAAAATATAAAATGACTTGAAACAGGTGCAGTTTGTACTTTGATGCCAGTGATTTTGTTTATAAAAAGCTGCAGAACTGCTCACCAGAGCTACTCACTCATCTACTCACTAACTTGATACTTGGATGAGGGCTAGCTGCTATGAGAGGGTTTAATACAAAGTTTAAAATGGAAAACAGCTTCAGACTATAACATTTTTTGGATATTAGGTTAAAAATTTATTTTGACCTTTGCAGAGAAGTAGCTTTCTGGTATTGATACATGCTATTTTGCAGAAGTTGGTATAATCCTTGCAGTAATTACTGCATCATTTTCAGGGATATCACCAGGTTAGGAAGTTTATAGTGATTTGACATTTTTATATGCAAAAAAAAAAAAAAAAAAAAAAAAATCGATTGTGAACTTTGGAGAGTGAAATAAAGAGTGTATTTCTGTTATGATAACTCTTGGAGACTTTGGCATGTTAATGGACATGGCATTGTTAATGTATTAGGTCTTGGTGGAATAGATCTGCTACGCTGCTGCTGTGACAGAGCAAGTACAGATACTTCCTACTGCCGATACATCCACAGACATGCTGCTGTGAACATGTAAGATATGCTGCTGCTGCAAATATAACATACATGAAATTACCCATAGCAGATCTATACAGGTGGAGTTGGTGAAGGTGAAGGTTTTCTGAAAGCGAACAGCAAACTGCTTTAGGAAACACTGGCCAAGTATTTGAATGTTGAGCAGCAAGCTCATTGACTGATTATACAACAGAAACCAATTATCAGTTTATGAGTATTCTGTTCTAGCTTTTTGTTTTAGACTCTTAAATCACAAGTTTCTTGGTATGGTGCCTTTTTGCAAATGAAAAACATATTGAACAAGTGTTCAGATCCTCATTTGCATATGAGTCAAGATGTTTTGCACTTGAGGGCACACAAAGGAGCTAAGGGAATTTTGACCCTGGGAGATGAATCACAAGTTTTGTGTTGCTTTCATATACTGTATATTACAGTATGTAATTTTATAAATCAAAGCATTAAACACTTCTGCATGGACACAAAAGGGCCTCAGTTGGTGCCATAGCCATGTGCACCTCCACTGCAGCTTTCACTGTTTCTATGCATGGCACACCAGTCCTTATGCATGTAGACTTGTCACCTCTTTGCAAAAGGGTAATGGAGATTTGATTGGTGTCTTTTCTAGCCATTGTTTTCAGATAGGGAAACAGGCAGCAATTTGCATCCTTTTCAAAACCTCAGGACCTTGAAATGGAAACTAAGGTAGTTCCAATCAAGAATGTCAAGACTGGTTTCTGACAGTAGACTTGAAGGATGCAAGCAGTGTTCAGATTTCTTCTTATCACTGTGTCATGTATCATGGAATGGAGTTTGCATTTTCAGATTGTGCTGAGGCTTTTGGAAGTGGACCTAATCTCCCCTGGGAGTGTATAGCTCACAGGTGACTACAGGGCCTCAAATATGTTTTGCTTCTAATCCAATTGCTGAACCAAGTGTTGTACAAAGTGAAGGAGAACAAGGAATCTGACTTATTGATTGTGCAGATGTGGGCCAATCAGGCTTGTGGGATGGTTTGGCACTCGCAGCTGGAGAAGTAGATGATCATTGTGTAAATCCTGAATGGCTCACAATGGAGAGTCCCTCCATAATCACCATAATGATGCACGCGCAGAACCTGGTGGTTTTAGAGCCTCAGGTGGTGTCTTTTTGCACCATGATGTTCTTCTCAGAAGAAGAACCTGGTTTGCTTTCCAGGGCATATTTTCCTGCAGTTTCATCAATAGTGTCTGAGAAACAAATCTATCAATATCTAGGCTCAAAGTCTATGTTGTGTCTATAGCAGCTGGTCAGAAATTGCTGGAAGGGATAGTTTCCCTTGATCTGAAGGCTGGTTCCATTTAATCTAGCACACTTCCCAGCTTGACTGTCCTTTTACCTAGATCCTACACACAATTGGCACTGTTCCAACTAGCTATTTGTTTATTATGGAGATTATGTAGAGTGGAGGTTTTCAAATAATGTCTTGCCATTAAATTGGCCTATGATTCCTAGGGCCTTAAGGCAAACTTAAAAATAAACTTTTTAAGTTTTTATTTTTTTTTATTTTTTATTATTATCATTGTCAGGGCCTTACACAGACATTTTGGAGGGGCAGGTATATCTTTAATTACTTTGCATTACAGGGGTGGCACAGAAGCTTCATTTGAAGTGGCATTTAGATGTACACAGACTGTTGGAATGAGGTGGAATGAATGCATTTATGCTGCAATTACAATTGTAAAAATAACGTTACAAGGTTAATGTTTTAATGTAAATAGAAAATATGACATATAGAAATGTTGAAAGAACTTAAACTATAATTTTACATTATTATAATAATATATATGAAACTGCCAGTAGGTGGCGACAAGTATTAATTGGGGTTCAACCAGCCGATTCCTTCATAGACAAAGCAAGTTACTAGCTGCATTTCCATTACAGATTTGTGTAAAACTTTTGTGATATTTTATACGTTAATAATAATTAAAAAAAAAAAAAAACTATTGGGAAATGATGGCATTTCCATTATGCAACTAAAATGTAATTTTTTCTTCTCATGATAATCATGGCGATGAATGTTGGTAGGTTTACGTATATCGCAGCCACCACACTAGCCATTATTTTAATCGAAGGAGATATAGGTGTGTATCTTTAGGAAAGCAGCATGGAGAGCCTCATCTGGGATGCTTCTAAAACATGCCATGGCACAGCTGGTATAAACACAAGCATTGACTAAAGTGGCCGTGATCAGCTCAGGTGGCTGTGTCGGAGCTGTAATGTGCTGCAGACATGTGCAGTGTAAATAAGGGGTTATCCAAACATTAATGGCAAGGAAAGCCCTTTATACTTGAGAGTGGCCAAATACGAAGTGTTTCTTGGAGGTTATAGTACATTAAAGAATGATCATGTGACTTTTACATATGCCAGGTGACCTGTAAATGCAAAAAAACCCCAAAAAAAACTGTTTCCATTGCAGTTTTGCGAAATATTCCTTTTTCAAATTGCCTGAAAAACCACTTCATGTGAGCGTAAAAACTTTTTTGCGATATATGGGAGTTTTTGCAAAATTGAGGGGTTTCCATTGGATGTATTTTCAATTTGCAATTTCAATTTGCGCAATTTGGTAATAGAAATGCAGCTACTGTCTTTATGAATTACAATTTGGCTTAAGCACCATTTAGGACAATGTGTGCACGTTCTTGACCAGTGTTGGGGAGTAGCTAGCAACAAGTAGGGACGCTACTAGCTTAACTACATTTTTCAGTAGCTTTACTGTAGCGACGCTACTTTTAAAACAGTGTAGCTTTTCCTGTAGCGGACGCTACTTTTTCCAGCAAGTAGCGATGTAGCGCGACCAAACGCTATTTTCCGTTTTGCATTCTGACAAGTCACGAGCCTGTACTGCATTGAAGCGTCTTCTTCTGACGAGATCACAAACTAAATTTGATCATTACCACCATCTGATGTGATATCACGCATCGCGTGGCTTTACAGTCTTTCCATCGACAATAGATCGTCTGATGATTGTGCAAAGGATTTACATGAGTGGATATTTCACATGAATCAACTGTAATTTACGCAAAACAAAGATTAAAATGCGCTCTACATCGAAGACTTAAAGCACATACAGGAGGTGAATAATAGCCCTTTTAAACTGATTAATTTTTGTGCTTTATTGCACTCTAGATCAAATGTCTATTTTACAGTGGTGAATGGTCATAATATAATCTGTCCCCCACAGTTTTGTAATGAACACTAATAACAGAACAGAAAATAAAATTGCGATATAGTAGTGTGCTTATCATTTGGCAAAAGATGGTTGAGGTGGGATTCAAGCAAAGCGTAGTGTTCTCGCGCGCAGCTGATGATTGACTTCTCCATTCACAGTCAGTAAATACCGCATGTGCTGTGAGTTTAACCTTCATATTTTATGACTCCTCCGTATCCAGTTTAAGTTGCATATATTCTGTTCTTGCATTGATGTTACCTTAGTAGCAGTTTTGCGCTTTGACAGTCAGTTTAAGATAATATAACTATAACTGTACAGTAGGGATGTGACGAGATCTCGTGGCACGAGATCTCGCGAGATCCGATGTGGTCTCGCGAGAACGTGACGATATCCTCTCAAAACATTTTGCACTGTTTACATTAGAGCTGCACCGTAAGTCGTTAAAAAAATGCGATCTTGCGATCTTGATTCAAACACCAATGCGATCTTATTCCTGAATGACAACGATTCAGCTATGTCTATTATGACTGTTTCACATCTCGAGTGTCAGTGGAGCGTGAGAAGCACGTTTTGTCGCTGCCCATGTTGATGAATCAGAGGGTCGGCCATCATCATGCTTCCGATGGGAACGCTGTCATTCGCTGATATGGGCGGCGACAAAACGCGCTGCTGACGCTCCACTGACACTTACGATGTGACACAAGACATTCAAATCTGCATTCATTCTGCTGCTGATCCAGAAAGAGCAACACAAAACAGTCTTTTCAACCACACATCATTATTTCTGTGTTACAGACATTTAAATAACAGAAGTATTGGGATAAAAGTTTATAGTTTGGGTATAAACACTTATTGTCTACAGTAAAGGGAAAGGGAAGGGAAGTGGTGCGTGGCCAAGTATGGTGACCCATACTCGGAATTTGTGCTCTGCATTTAACCCATCCAAGTGCACACACACAGTAGTGAACATACACCTGGAGCAGTGGTCAGCCAATGCTGCAGCGCCCGGGGAGCTGCAGCATTGCTGCAGCGTTAGGGGTTCGTGCCTTGCTCAAGGGTCTTACCTCAGTTGTGGTATTGAGGGTGGAGAGAGTGCTGGTTATTCACTCCCCCCACCTACAATCCCTGCCGGACCTGAGACTCAAACCCACGATCTTTGGGTTACAAGTCCGACTCTCTATCCATTAGGCCACGACTGCAGTAGCGATCAAAGCAAAGAAAGTTTCTTAACACTTGTAACGCTTATCCTCTCTTTATCCATGTTTTAATGAAAACATTTGTATTTTGCTTCCCTTCTTATACAGATATATCATTTGTGCAGTGTTTGGAGTGAATTTGTTCACTGACCTGAAGGGTTTCTAAATTAAGGACACAAATGTCAGACTAATGAGAACGGCTGTCCTCCCTCCATATTTTCAACCATATTGAATATGTGTGTGTGTATACAGGTGCATCTAAAAAAAATAGAATATTGTGAAAAAGGGTTTTTTTGTAACTTATTTCAAAAAGTGTAGATTCTAGATTCATTACATGTAAAGTAAAACATTTCATTTTTGTTTTTATTTTGATGATTAGAGCTTACAGCTCATGAAAGTCAAAATTTCAGTATCTCAAAATATTAGAATATTTCCTAAGATCAATCAAAAAAAAAAAAAAAAAAAGATTTGCAAAACAGAAAAGTTCAAGTTTTTTTTTTCATTTATACACTCAATACTTGGTCAGGGCTCCTTTAGCACAAATGACAGCATCAGTGAGGTGTGGCATGGAAGCGATCAGCCTGTGGCACTGCTGAGGCACTATTGAGCCTTCAGCTCATCTGTATTGTTGGATCAACTGTTTTTCATCTTTCTCTTGAAAATATCCCATAGATTCCATATGGGGTTCAGGTCAGGCATGTTGGCTGGCCAATCAAGCACAGTAATATCATGGTCAGCAAACCACTTGGAAGTGGTTTTGGCACTGTGTGCAGGTGCTAAAGTCCTGCTGGAAAAGTAAATCAGCATCTCCATAAAGCTTGTCAGCAGATGGAAGCATAAAGTGTTCCAAAATCTCCTGGTGGACGGGTGCATTGACTTTGGACTTGATAAAACAGAATGGACCAACACCAGCAGATGTCACAGCACCCCAAATCATCACTGATTTTGGAAAGACTGGACTGCAAGCAGCTTGGATTCTGTGCCTCTCAAGTCTTCCTCCAGACTCCATACCTTGATTTCCAAATGAAATGCAAAATTTACTTTTATCTGAATAGAGGACTTTGGACCATTGAGCAACAGCCCAGTTCTTTTTCTCCTTAGCCCAGGTAAGATGCTTCTGACGTTGTTTCTGTTTCAGAAGTGGCTTGGTAACCCTTTTCCTGAAGACGTCTGAGCTTGGTGACTCTTGATGCACTGACTCCAGCTTCAGTCCACTCCTTGTGAAGCTCTCCCAAGTATTTGAATCAGCTTTGCTTGACAATATTCTCAAGCTCACGGTCATCCCTGTTGCTTGTGCACCTTTTCCTACCAAATTTTTTCCTTCCAGTCAACTTTGCATTTAATATGCTTTGATACAGCACTCTGTGAACAGCCACCCTTTTCATTAATGACCCTTTGTGACTTACCCTCTTTGTGGAGGGTGTCAGTGGTTGTCTTCTGGACCACTGCCAAATCAGCAGTCCTCCCCATTATTGTGGTTTCAAAGAACAAGACATACCCGGAATTTATACTGTAGGGATGCTCATTTAATGAAATTCAAATGTAAATATTGTATTTTGAGATACTGGATTTTTGACTTTCATGAGCTGTAAGCTCTAATCATCAAAATTAAAAAATTTAAATGTTTTACTTTCCATGTAATGAATCAAGAATATATGAAAGTTTCACTTTTTGAAATGTTACAAAAAAGAGATAACTTTTTCATGATATTCTAATTTTTTTAGATGCACCTGTATATACAGTGGTCGAATTGTAAAGTAAAAATAAATAAATAAATAAATAAAATTCAGGGAGGATATTTTTAATGAATTAATTTATTTGTTTATTTACTATATATATATATATATATATATATATATATATATACATACAGTGGGTACGGAAAGTATTCAGACCCCCTTAAATTTTTCATTCTTTGTTATATTGCTGCCATTTGCTAAAATCGTTTAAGTTCATTTTTTTCCTCACTAATGTACACACAGCACCCCATATTGACAGAAAAACACAGAATTGTTGACATTTTTGCAGATATATTAAAAAAGAAAAACTGAAATATCACATGGTCCTAAGTATTCAGACCCTTTCCTGTGACACTCATATATTTAACTCAGGTGCTGTCCATTTCTTCTGATCATCCTTGAGATGGTTCCACACCTTCATTTGAGTCCAGCTGTGTTTGATTATACTGACTGGACTTAATTAGGAAAGCCACACACCTGTCTATATAAGACCTTACAGCTCACAGTGCATGTCAGAGCAAATGAGAATCATGAGGTCAAAAGAACTGCCCGAAGAGCTCAGAGACAGAATTGTGGCAAGGCACTGATCTGGCCAAGGTTACAAAAAAAATTCTGCTGCACTTAAGGTTCCTAAGAGCACAGTGGCCTCCATAATCCTTAAATGGAAGACGTTTGGGACGACCAGAACCCTTCCTAGAGCTGGCCGTCCGGCCAAACTGAGCTATCGGGGAGAAGAGCCTTGGTGAGAGAGGTAAAGAAAAACCTAAAGATCACTGTGGCTGAGCTCCAGAGATGCAGTCGGGAGATGGGAGAAAGTTGTAGAAAGTCAACAATCACTGCAGCTCTCCACCAGTCGGGGCTTTATGGCAGAGTGGCCCGACGGAAGCCTCTCCTCAGTGCAAGACACATGAAAGCCCGCATGAAGGACTCCAAGATGGTGAGAAATAAGATTCTCTGGTCTGATGAGACCAAGATAGAACTTTTTGGCCTTAATTCTAAGCGGTATGTGTGGAGAAAACCAGGCACTGCTCATCACCTGTCCAATACAGTCCCAACAGTGAAGCATGGTGGTGGCAGCATCATGCTGTGTGGATGTTTTTCAGCTGCAGGGACAGGACGACTGGTTGCAATCGAGGGAAAGATGAATGCGGCCAAGTACAGGGATATCCTGGACGAAAACCTTCTCCAGAGTGCTCAGGACCTCAGACTGGGCCGAAAGTTTACCTTCCAACAAGACAATGACCCTAAGCACACAGCTAAAATAACGAAGGAGTGGCTTCACAACAACTCCGTGACTGTTCTTGAATGGCCCAGCCAGAGCCCTGACTTAAACCCAATTGAGCATCTCTGGAGAGACCTAAAAATGGCTGTCCACCAACGTTTACCATCCAACCTGACAGAACTGGAGAGGATCTGCAAGGAGGAATGACAGAGGATCCCCAAATCCAAGTGTGAAAAACTTGTTGCATCTTTCCCAAAAAGACTCATGGCTGTATTAGATCAAAAGGGTGCTTCTACTAAATACTGAGCAAAGGGTCTGAATACTTAGGACCATGTAATATTTCAGTTTTTCCTTTTTAATAAATCTGCGAAAATGTCAACAATTCTGTGTTTTTCTGTCAATATGGGGTGCTGTGTGTACATTAATGAGGAAAAAAAATGAACTTAAATGATTTTAGCAAATGGCTGCAATATAACAAAGAGTGAAAAATTTAAGGGGGTCTGAATACTTTCCGTACCCACTATATATATATATATATATATATATATATATATATATATATATATATATATATACATTATTTATTTCACTAACTCAATTCAAATTGTGAAACGTGTATTAAATAAATTCAATGCACACAGACTGAAGTAGTTTAAGTCTTTGGTTCTTTTAATTGTGATGATTTTGGCTCACATTTAACAAAACCCACCAATTCACTATCTCAACAAATTAGAATATGGTGACATGCCAATCAGCTAATCAACTCAAAACACCTGCAAAGGTGTCCTGAGCCTTCAAAATGGTTACACAATAGCCTATACAATCATGGGGAAGACTGCTGATCTGACAGTTGTCCAGAAGACAATCATTGACACCCTCCACAAAGAGGGTAAGTCACAGAAGGTCATTACTGAGTGGTTGGCTGTTCACAGAGTGCTGTATCAAAGCATATTAAGTGAAAAGTTGACTGGAAGGAAGAAATGGGGTAGGAAAAGGTGCACGAGCAACAGGGATGACCACAAGCTTGAGAAAACTGTCAAACAAAGCTGATTCAAACACTTGGGAGAACTTCACAAGGAGTGGACTGAAGCTGGAGTCAGTGATCAAGAGTCACCATGCTCAGATGTCTTCAGGAAAAGGGCTACCAAGCCCCTTCTGAAACAGAGACAATGTTAGAAGCATCTTACCTGGACTGTTGCTCAGTGGTCCAAAGTCCTCTTTTCAGATAAAAGTAAATTTTGCATTTCATTTGGAAATCAAGGTCCCAGAGTCTGGAGGAAGACTGGAGAGGCACAGAATCCAAGTTGCTTGAAGCCCAGTGTGAAGTTTCCACAGTCAGTGATGAATTGGGCTGCCATTTCATCTGCTGGTGTTGGTCCATTGTGTTTTCTGAAGTCCACAGTCAACGCAGCCATCTACCAGGACATTTTAGAGCACTTCATGCTTCCTTCTGCTGAAAAGCTTTATGGAGATGCTGATTTCATTTTCCAGCAGGACTTGGCACCTGCCCACACTGCCAAAAACACCAAAAGTTGGTTAAATGACCATGGTGTTGGTGTGCTTGACTGGCCAGCAAACTCACCAGACCTGAACCTCATAGAGAATCTATGGGGTATTGTCAAGAGGAAGATGAGAGACACCAGACCCAACAATGCAGATGAGCTGAAGGCCACTGTCAAAGAAACCTGGGCTTCCATACCACCTCAGCAGTGCCACAGACTGATCACCTCCATGCCACGCCGAATTGAGGCAGTAATTAAAGCAAAAGGAGTCCCTATCAAGTATTGAGTACATATACAGTAAATGAACATACTTTCCAGAAGGCCAACAATTCACTAAAAATGTTTTTTTTTTTTTTTTTTTTTTTTTTTTTTTTTTTTTTTTATTGGTCTTATGAAGTATTCCAATTTGTTGAGATAGTGAATTGGTGGGTTTTTGTTAAATGTGAGCCAAAATCATCACAATTAAAAGAACCAAAGACTTAAACTACTTCAGTCTGTGTGCATTGAATTTATTTAATACACGAGTTTCACAATTTGACTTGAATTACTGAAATAAATTAACTTTTCCACTACATTCTTATTACACCTGTATACATACATACATATATATATATATATATATATATATATATATATATATATATATATATATATATATATTACAAAATTTGTTTTTTATATTTTTGTCTTTTTCAGTTAATTAAAAATTTGCCTTATTAAAATAACTATTATTTATAAGCTTTTTTTTCCTTCTGGGGCCTGATATGGAGGAATTTTGGTCAATATTGATAATTAAACAATATTTTGCTGAATGTGTTTTTGTGCTGGCACCTTGGCTGGTTTAGGCCTATTATGGATAAATAAAAATGACAATAAAACCGCCAGTAGGTGGCAGCAAGTCCCTGTTTTAATAAATGATTTATTGAATCATTCAAATCAAACGATTTGTTCAAAACGACTGATTTAATTAGAAACGAAACAAGTGAGTCCATCTGAATGGACCAATGAATCACTGGCTCACTCGATTTGTTCAAAAACTGATTCATCCAAGGAACGAAACACTGTGTTGCTATGCACTGTAAAAAAAAAAAAAAAAAAATATATATATATATATATATATATATATATAGCACATTAGTGCTCGCACACGTGCTGATATTCAAAAAAGTACATTGCTTGTGAATTTAAAATGAATTTAAAAACAAAAACTCATACATGGGTATTTTTTCTTTCATTGCTTGAATTAAAACGGCATTCTAACTGCATTATAATAGGCTTCATCGCACAGTGAATGCTTTTGGACTTGGTACAAGACAAGACGTGTTTGTTGCAAAGTCGGTGACATACTCGATAATGACAGCTCTCATATCGTCTCTCAGTCCCTCACAGTCACACATACAGTACAATAACATTATGTCAGGGGAATGTCTTTAAATTCTAATCAAGGAAAAGTCATACCTTCTGTTGTCTTCTTTTTAAAAAACTTCAAAAATTGCGCTTGAATAATTTTGCACAAAAAATGACGAAAACTTGCTTCAGCTTGTGCTCAGCTTCTTACAGAACCGAGTTCTGATTGGTCAATTGCCATTATTTAGTTCGTGAATTGTCAGTAGACTATTTTAACATTTCATGTGCATGATAAGTTTTACATAATACACATTATTAATCTAAAGGGGATGGTAAGGGGGATGGTGGTTTTACTGAGGGGATGCTTTTTGTCATTTTTTTCCGACCAGGGGGATGCCATCCCCCCGCATCCCCCCTCAATTCGAGCTCTATGAATATTATATATATTATATATATATATGTTTGTTTTTGTGTCAGATTACACAAATTCTGATAAAATCACAATAGTAATATTTACAAATTCTCATAGAATTTTAATTTGGGTGAACTGTTCTTTTGAATAACAACTAATTATTTAAATATTTTAGGGTTTTTTTGGATTAAATATGTTATGTATTTTGTTACAATATTTTCCTAATTTTATTCAACTTGCTTAGATTTGGGGTACGGGGTTGATGGAGGTTGATAAAAAAAAAATATATATTTTTTTTTAACAAATTAATTTGAATAAAAAAATATAAATAAATAATGCATGTATGTAGAAAATTTGAACTAATGTTGTTTTTAGTGAATTGATAATGAATTAGTGAGTTGATGAAAAGCTAGTAATTATTTAAGTTAGTAATTACTTATCGAAAGTAACATTAAAATAAACAAATGAGGCTGCACACTTTTATCAAAATAAAAGTGAAATTGGTATAGATCTTATCATATCGTGATTGTAAATCAAAGTTTATGATTCAAAAAGTAGATAGTCTGTTGTGCTGTGTGTGTTCAGAGTGACGAGAGGCACTGTGTTCATTTACACGTATGCAGCTGATAATATCCTGTTTTCAGAGCAGTTTGGTTCATAGTAAATGCTGTTTCTCACCAACTCTATCTGTTAAAGCGTTGTGAGTTTAATGTGCATTTTGGAATATGATGTGTGCTGTTCACTTTATTTACATTCACATTCGCATAGTTGAAAGCTTTTTTCCGGACAGATGTTTACAGCATTTCACCAATATTCAGCCAAAATAAAAGCACAAAGATGTTAAAAATGGAATGTTTGAAATTAAAGAATTTAGAACATAAATATTTGTATTGCAACTTGTAGTGTTAGTTGGTTCTTGTAAAGAGTGTAAACACCCTTAAATGTAACTGTTATCTGTTTACAGTATGTCAAATGTCATATGACCATTAATTGATCAAGTGAACCATGAACATGCAAATATGTCACTAAATCAAAATATTAACTTGAAATCTCATAGGAGACTTTAAGTATTCTATGTCTAAAGGCTTCAGCTTACAAAAACATTTGGTAATCTCTGTTTTATTCAGTTTACTCTATGTTACACACATAGAGTATCTAAACCGTTTATGCCAGTGATTATTTTTGATGTTAAGTAGACCAGTAACACAAAGATTATCTCATTTAATTTTCGAGTATATCTCTGTTGTGTGAACTCACCTGCCATGGTTTCTAGAGTGTTCCTCCTGTCAGTGTGTCCAGGGTTAGTCCAGCATGTCTGATCAGATTAAAGCTCACAATCCCAGTGATAAGAACTTGTGCTACTGAACGACAGTCATTTTCTTCTTCTGTGCCTCTTTCTATCTCTCTTTCGTTCTCTATATATGTGCATATATGCAAATACCCTCATGTTTTGCTCTGTATCATCTTCACATTGATTGCCTCATACATACCCACACACAAATAAAAACACACTCTCTTTGTCAAGGGCCACTCTCTGACTCGCTCTCTCTCTCTCTTACACACACACACACACACAGTGTTCTGTTGAACTGCTCTGACATCACTGAGTGTCCGCAGGCAGAGAACTGGCAGAGTATGCCCTAGCATTTCTCTCGTTTCCCTTACACACACACACACACGCGCGCGCGCACGCACGCACACACACACACACGCACATGCCTGAAGCTCCTTCACCAGCTCACGCGGTGTTGCTCACATGCACACTGCCTTCAGAAAGCACTGACCTCCTTTGCATTTCCAAATGTTAGGCTGTGTGCACTGTCCTTAAGAAGCTATCACACCCTTCAGTGTTTCTGGGTACGTTTCCATTCACTCACTGTTTAGACTGAAGAACAGACAACCATTTGATGATTTTTATTTACTATGATGTAAATTTAAGTCTGGACTCATTTTTGCTGACTGCTCTGGGCCTAAAAAACTCAAATGTAGTGTCATCATGCTGGACACTACATATTGAGTTTTGCATGCTCATCCATCACTCATCACCACATGCCAGTATCCCAAATATTCTTTAAGTTGGTTAACCAGGAAGTCAACATGAAAAGACCATGCTGGTCCAGCAGATAAACTAGAAGCAAACCGACACTGGCCAGCATTAACCGGTCTGGACCAGCACAGAACATCACAGCAGCAGGGCAAACTACAGCACTTCTCTTCTAATAGGTCTAATACGTTTCTAGAAAGCTGTGGGCATGATTTTTTTTTTTGTTTTGTTTTTTTCTCAGAAAATACTTTCTTTGAATTACTTCCCTAAACAGAGTTAGATGATTTCTGGACAGTTTCTTATTTTTTTTTTTTTTTTTTAACTCTGAAACTCAGAAATTTTAAAATGTTTTCTAAGGCTAAAAGCAAAGGCCTTTATTGATGTGCCATTTTCAATTTTCTGCAAGTTGTTGTAATTTACATATGACTGTTATTGATTTTTAGTTATGCTCCTTTGTAGAACTCTCTCCCATTCTTTACCAAACTGACCTTTCCATCACTTTTCTGTCCCATTTGTAATATATTAACAGACAGTTTCTGGCATCATTCAGTAATCTACACTTGATAGGTGTGATATGAGCTCCCGTGTATTTTTAGATATTACTCTGTAGGCAGATCTGAGATCATTTGTGCTATTAGTGTTACATTGACATTTGCATTAGTTGTGCGAGTGGAAATTGGTGTGTGTGTGTGTGTGTGTGTGTGTGTGTGTGTGTGTGTATGTATGTTTTCATGTGACTGTTCTGACCTTGTGTTTAATCTGTCTTGTATTTGTATTTTGAACATGATCATGACTAAAATACTTTGCCAATTTTAAAACAGTAGCACCAGTTGTTGTTGTTATTTATATATATATATATATATATATATATATATATATATATAAATAATGGTGCCTGAGGTCTGGTTACAGTGTTGGTAAGATTACAAGTTCACAGTTGGCCATAGAGATCTGTACCGGCGACTACATTCTAAAGTCATTACCCCATTCACACACTTTTCTTGTAAAAGATGGTGGATGAAACTTATTTATTTATTTTTCTTATCTTCATGTGCACAGACAATTATTATAACTTTAGAAATTATAACTTTCTATAACTAAAATTATAATTTATAAGTTATTCATTGGTAGGTTGATTTCATGTGGCACTTGCTTCTAATCTAAAGCGTGGCTCTGTTTGCGTGGCCCACCACCTCAGCTGTTGTCTAGAGAAAGCTATCTGCTGACAATCCCATTCATCTCAGTGTCAGATGCCAAGGCTGGCACAGGACCCGCGGAAGTATGCAATTAGAAATCACCTTCTAATCTCAGCTCTGGATACAGTTGTTTTTTAAGTCAGTGACCTGAGTTGTAAATAACACTTTCATAAAAAGCTTACTACATATAGCTGGCAAGGTTTCATAAAATAAACACAACAGCAGCTAGAAAATAATTTTAATTGATAACAAATAATAATCCTTTCACCAAGCAGTGCCATTCTTCAGCAATGTTTACTAGACTCGGCAGTGATGCATTAATACTGATGTAATGAAGTCTGGTGTGTTTATAGAGTATTTTGCAACAACTTCTATGTGGTTCAACCAATCATTCAAGAAAGGAACTATACATTTATCATTTGAATTTTGCTTCTGAGTAAAATCAAAAAGATCACTGACATCCTTCTATGGTTTGTTTTAATATTTCATCAGCTGTGGGTATTCAGATGAAACTAGAGTTCTTCCAGAGGAAGTTCTGGACTGCCAGCAGACAGGTAATCACACACACACACACACACACACGCATGCACGCACACGCACTTCATTTCATTGTTTAATTAGTTATTATTATTTGATATGTGTTTGTAGTTTATTTGCATTTTTATGAAATAAAATGTTTCCTGTTTTAATTTAGTTTTCAATAAATTTGATTACCAAAATAAATATAGAGAATAAATGTAGAAAATATAACCATGTTTTATAATAATGTTACAACCCACCTCACCTAGTTACAGCTAACCCTAGAAGTGGGGTAGGTATGTCCAGTAGAAGTAAATGGGGAATGTCACCTTACAGTCCTCCCCAAATCATCAGTGATTTGTTAGATTGTGTATTTGGTGATTCAACCATTACAGTGTTACAGTCTATCAAATTTTAAGGTATTGATGTGCTTGGTCTTGTAATTACTGCTTACACACTTACAATAGGCACTTAATTTTCTGTTGTTCTGCTATTGTTATAGTTCTGTTATGTCTGGTAAAATCCAAAAACTGCATTTCATGAGAAGAACTTCATATTAGCATCTTCTGTAGCTGAAGCACGGTTGGGTCATACAGCATGACAATGATCAAAACATACAAGCAAGTCAACCTCATAATGGTTGAAAAACAAGAAAATTGAAGTTTTTGAATGGCCAAGTCAAAGACCAACTTCAACTGAAATGTGCAGTTCATGCTTGAAAGCCTACAAATGTCACTAAGCTGAAGCAGTTCTGTGAAAAAGATTGGGCCAAAACCCACCACTTAGCTGCTGGACACTCATAAAGAATGACTTATTCTCACTTCCATGGGCATCAGAACCATGTGCAAGGAGAAGCAACTTAAAATTTATGAATATTCCAATTCTTCCGAGGCCAAAAGATTGCTTTGGGTGAAGAACACACACAAAATGGATCACATCTTCATCTGCCGTAATTCTCAGTGGAGTTGCTAGTTTGTCAATATAGCAACACCTGGGCCTTTAGTGTCCTAATGGTGACGAAGGTACTTGACCATGTTTTAGTTTTTTAATGCTTTGGCAGTGAGAACGCATTGTAAAGAACAACAGAAATCATTTGTTTGCAGTTATTGCAGCTAATGGGGGTGTAAATGTGGATAATATGTATT
The DNA here is from genome assembly GCA_039654775.1 of Spinibarbus caldwelli. Classification (NCBI taxonomy): domain Eukaryota; kingdom Metazoa; phylum Chordata; class Actinopteri; order Cypriniformes; family Cyprinidae; genus Spinibarbus; species Spinibarbus caldwelli. Next base: position 1,598,606 of record CM077249.1, on the reverse strand, counting down.
TTTCATAATGTTGTTTGCTGCCATAATAGTCTTCTTATTTTGTATCCTTCAGTGTGCAGCACTTGACGGGAAGTGTTCCATCAGCTGTGACAATGATGTGAGTGTCAACATTTACTCTATTTACTTTTTCACTATTTGCAGTATGCAGCTTTTTAATGTTTTTGCTATTTTTCTACCGACTGTACACATTTTCTGTTGCTCCACCCACTGTAGGAAATGAGCTGTTACCTCATCGACAACAATGGATTCATTATTGTGGCTGAGGATCTGTCTTTGGTGAGGGACAATTATCTGAAGTATTATACAGTTCTACTATATACTTACCTGACTGTTCATAAATACTATATTATTCCTATATATTCAATAATTTAATAAGCTAAAGTGTGTGCATATGTGTGTGTGAATACAATTGGTATTTTTTATAATTGTTTTTTTTTTTTTTTTTTTTTTTTGAAGTATCACAGTTTATCTTAATTGCTTAGACACAATCCATAACCCTATTCTTGTAATATTTACTCTGGGAGTGTCTCTTTCAGACTGGTGTGTTCTTTGGAGAGGCTGAGGGATCTGTGATGAGCAAACTGGTTTCAATGGGTTCTTTTAAGAGGTATGTCAATGCTGAATTAGACAAAACACATTAGATTGTTTCTCTTGAGTATGAACAGTTGACTAAATTTTTAGTCAGTTGGTGTGTTAAAACAAGTTGGAGGAAGACAAAAAGCATCATTATAAAAAGACATACTAACCAAGGTTTCAAAAACAAAATAAACACATCAGCAAGCATTTAATCATTTATTGATAAGAATCAGTAAATAGTTGATTGATAATAGTTTTAACTTTAGATTGGGTACTGCAAAAACATAAACAAATAATAAATTATTTTAAAAAAAGATTTTAATCAGTTTTAATCAATTTTATTCAGCTTAAATCACAAGTTTAATGACATTTTAAGTATTCAAATACACGTTAATAAATAAGCTGTCAAGCAGTTTATTACATCATTTGTATATTTTTATAAAGTGCATGATCATATATGAATTAAACATTAAATATTTATGTTTAATTTAATCTGTCATTATTTAATATCCAATAAGTTAATTAGTAAACATGTACAAGCACATTATCTAATGTTTATAGATTTTTGAAATATATTAACTAATGGTATGTTAAGCATTAGATAATGTTAGTTCAAGTTTTATTCATGAAAGTCATTATAAAATGTTACCACAGATTAAATAACGTTATACAATTTAACACCATGAATTCTGCAAACTGATAATCTCTGGTTTCTAGTTCCTAATCATCATGGGAATTGTTTATTATTTCTTGACAGTGTATTTGTTCATTCATTGATTTACTGTGAATTAAATGATGATTGATTACTGATAATTAAATGGAATTGATTTGAAACAAGAACCTTTTCAACCCAGGCTCATTAGAAATATCTGGCTGTGGCGACATTTCTGCAAAAGTATATTATGTTGCTTCTTATATGTTTTGCGACACTTTCCAAGTGAAATGTCCAGTGAGTGACACTAAAAGCATGTTCAGTTTTATCCTAAAAAATAAATATGAATGTGGCAATGTATTATTATGTTGGTTGTTGTATGTATCGTAGCAGTTCTGAAATATAGAGTGACCCTAAAAGGATAATCACATTTGAAAATAACTACATTAAACAATACCACCTACACCAAACCCTGCCCTAAAACTAACCTATAGTGTTTACAAAAACAAAAGTCATTTGTCATCAAAATGCATTTGCTGAAGCATCCATGCCATTTTAGCTTGCCTCTATAAATCTTAGAGGCTCTTTTATCATGACTCGTGCTTAACAGAACCATACCCAAGTGCTCCGCATCGCATGTGCAATGCTGTATTGGGTCAGCAAATTTACTACATCAGAAAAGCCATACATATAGAGTTGGTTATGTGATGCAAACATGAAAATGTATTAGTCTAGTAAGAGTGTTTTGAGGTCATGAGATAAAGTATTGTGCATGGCAATGCATGAAAATAAGTCTTTAGTAACTGATAATCAATGTTCATATCAACTGAAAACTCAATTTTTACATTTTTAGACTCAAAAATGAAGGTAGAGGAACATTTTTCCGCTGTGTCTATTTTGGGAACTTTGTGATTTGGGGCTCTGTTCTGCAGGGCAAACATTCAGAATTAGTGAATGTTATGTTTAAGCTCAGGAAAAATATTTATTCATATAAGATCTATGAAAGCAGCTTCTTTGTATTTCAATATCATCTGGATTACATGTGAGAAAAAAAAAATAGAACGAGAGAGAGAGAGAGAGAGAGAGAGAGAGAGAGAGAGAGAGAGAGAGAGAGAGATATGATTATGATGATGAATATTCTCCCATATGTACAGATGGATGTGAAATGAGTCTTTTGCATACATCACCGGTTGAGGTACAGAAAGAGCTGCAAGCAACTACTATAATTATCTTTGATTTACAATTTAATGTGATGGAAGAGAAGGCCAGTTCAAGGCCTTACACACACAAACACACACAACTCACTTTCATTATTGTAATGAAAAAAAAAAAAAAAAAAGAAGAATTAGTAAGAATATATTGTGGTGTATTATAATTGTATTACACAAGTTCATGTGTTCTTTTTCTAAATGGTATAATATATTGGTAAAACTTTAGTTTAGGGAAATATTCTCACTATTAACTAGTTGCTTACTAGCATGTATATTACTAGCATATTGGCTGTTTATTAGTACTTATAAAGCACATATTAATGCCTTATTCTGCATGACTATATTTTAGATCCCTTAGATCCTTTAAAGAAAACATCTACCTTAGTACCTATTGATAAGCAGCAAATTAGGAGTTTAATGAGGCAAAAGTCATAGTTAATAGTTAGTTAATAGTGAGAATTGGTCCCCAAACTAAAGTGTGACCAATATGTCATTAGTTCAGTGAGTTCATACACAAATTCTCATACATATGCTTTTCATTGACATTTGCATCTGCCACAGTATGGCTTTATGTTATATTTTTCATAATAATCCTGGATAATATGCATTAATAATAATACTAGCAGAATGAAGAATGTGACTTTTTTTTCAGGGAGAATCTGTATGACTATCGGGCCATCTGTAGGGTGTATGCACAGACCAGTGATAGAGCACACACACTCTTACACGTGAGTACTATACAAAGCCATTACATCTGTGAATTTGCATGTGTTTCTCATTCCAGTTTCTTCTGATCCAGTATTTTGGTTACTTTTATATTTTTGCAAAAGCAGAACACTAAAACACATTTTCTTATTATGCCCCCTCATTGAAGTCCTTGTTACATACATCCTCGTAGTATCAGCAGCTTGTCAGTTCCCCACGGACATGTTTGAGACGTATTTCTCAGTTCTGCATACTAGTAACTCGTGAACAGTGAAGAATGTGTTAACTGACTCTTAACTTGAGAGAGAACTGCTATCACAGTAGTCTATCAGTGCACTAGTTTATGCCAGAACTTCTGCTACTTAATCACTTATATTTCTAATACTGATTTTGTTTGTTATAATTTCTGCTGTTCAGCAAAATAAATAAAACAAAATAAAATAAAATACATTTCAACCCTTTTATGAAATCTTTGTCAGTAATTCCCCAGAATGGTGGACATGGCCGAAAGAGACTGTTTGCAGTTCAGTGTGTGTACTATGCACTGACTTCGCAAGCTGTTGAGGGACTTGTGACTGTCTGAGTAATGTTGATGTGATTTATTCATTTATTTTTTATTTTTTTTGCGAACAGATAATCGTTAATAAAATTATTAGAATCATGTGTAAACACCTCTGGGGGGAGGTCCACTTGCAGTCAGTTTACTGCCAAGAGGCCAAGGGTGTTGATGACAGCGATTTTGAGGAGGTGCTACTTCTGTAGAGAGATGGGGAAACTGGCTCGTGAATGCTTCTGAATTCTAAAGGAGAGCAGTAAGAAGGAGGAATTGTCACTCTCTCATACCCCCCAAAAGGCAATTGTGCACTGGCACATTAGACTCAAGGCTTATGCATCATGTGCACTCTCAACGAGCCCTTTCAAGCTTTGTCCAGGAATGACCATGTACCTCCTCTGCCCAGGGGTCCTGTGAGGTCCTGCAGAAAGCATTCCTCAGAACTACGGACTAATGTTAATGAGACATGCATCATAGGACTAGATCTCCTGGCATGCTTTAGGGCATGTATTAATGTGGCAAAAGCTACGCTCCAAAAAAGGGACAGAGAAGACTCAGGACTTAGTTTGCGGAGGAAGCCAGCCAACTGACAATGTTCTGGAACAGCCTAAGTTGACTAAAGGTGTCCAGACCCCACTCTACAGTGGACACACATGCCAGTAATGTGGGCTTTTGAGTCGTACTTTCCCAGTTTGGGGAGGACAGATAGATTGTATGCTTTAGCCCAGTGGTTCCCAACCACGTTCCTGGACTTTACATGTCTCCTTTGTCTGACACCTATTTGAGGTTTTGGTAGTGAGCTGATGCACTGTGTTTGATTAAGGAGTGTTAGGGGGGCCCTAGAAAAGTGGTTGGGAACCTCTGCTTTAGCTGTACGCTAAAGAGAATCAGAAAGGACTTAATGTGTGACACGCTGGGACTTTCATACAGTGGTGCAAACAATCCAACACTTCTAGCCATCCACGGACAGGTCTTGCCTCACTAACCTGGACCCAGCAGGCAAGGTGGCAAGACAAGCTGGCAGAAGCACCAGGAGTCTGATCCCATCTTAGAAAGTGTGCAAAAAATAGCTTGGAAAGAGGCAATAACTGGAATGGAAAGCAATATCTTTTAACTTTGATGTCCCTCCAGCCACAAGTTATGATGCCGGGAACCACTACATCCTCATGGCCATGGCCTATTTCACCAAATGATGAGGACTGCAGCTCACAATCCTCATCAGCAAGCAGCGAGTGTGACTGGGACTAACCCATGCTCCTGTGAGCATGGCAGACGCCTGTCAACAGGAGCAGGCAGGATTTCAGTAATTCTGGCAGAAAAAGTTCATTATAGCAGAAATGTGCCTGGAGCTCAGACAAAAATATGTATAGTCAAATACTAATCATATTAAAAAGATGACATATAAAAAAGAGTATGTAGAGATGTGGGCGTTTACATGCCGCGCTTCTCACGTAGACTATTGTAATATCAAACGCTAAAGTAGCTTGTGGGCGTGATCTAATCAGAGATAATGAAGCCAGATGGGAAAGACTGGACATCGCGTTGGTTTCATTCGGATTACTTTTTCATAGTATATTTGTTTTCGATAAGAAGCTTTCTATAGATATATCTATCATGTCTGTGTGTCGAGTATTCGCTGAGTTTCAGTTCATTTTTGTGATGTGTTTCAAAATGAAGATGACAGAGGCTGAGGTGGCAGACAGCGCACCCTGTTTGTTTTCTTTATTTTACAAAAGCACAAAGTTTTGTTGTTATTAGAATCAGAATCAGAATCAGAATCAGAATGAGCTTTATTGGCCAGGTATGCTTACACATACGAGGAATTTGTTTTTGTGACAGAAGCTCTACAGTGCAACAGAAAGACAGCAACAGGACAGGGCACAGATAATAAAAGAATAATTTACAAATAGGCAATGTACAAATAGCAAAAACACAATATATAGACAATTATGGTGTACAGGTCTAATATGTGCAAATCTGAAATGAAAAAAATATGAGTTTATACAAAAATATGAGGTTATACATATTATGAGTGTATACAAATAAAAGTAGACCCTTTACAGATTCGATTGATGTATTGCACTTATCTGTACGATGAAAAATAACTGAATAATTTAAATTCCTTTAGGGGTTATCAGAAAAAATGCCACAAAATGCACCAGCGCATTTGTCGACCCCAGAGGCTTAAAAGAAGCACTGGTACTGATAGTGAGCAAATGACAGTATAAGTGTGTATTTTTATGGCCCTGTCACTTCCTTAACCAAAATGATGCCATGATAATTTAACTACTGTGTAACTCTCAGTGTTTGATTAGTTATTGTTCTTTTCTTTGCAGCCTTACTTTGCTCTATTCGCAGCTGTTCGGTGGCTTCTGACTGAGTTTGTCATGTAAGATTCTGATTTCATGAACTTTTCTGTGATATTTTGAGAATTGGGCATTGAAATGTGTGTATTCCATTTTCCATGCACATATCAGGATATATAACAGGTGTCTGTTTGATTTTTAGTTGAAAATATCTAAAGCTAAAAATATATATCTACTTGATAGGCAAAACTGAATGAATTTGGCATGTCTGAAATAATTACAAATATTTTACTAGTACACAAGGAATGGGAATAATTATTCTGGGAAAACATTTTTTATTTTTTTCATTTTTTATGCTATTTTATACAATTTTTTATGAATATTTGGATATTTTAATTCTAAAACAATAAAAGAATAATGAATGATTTTTAACAATGTAATGTACAATCAGCATCTCATATTTTTCAAGTGTCATAGGCGGTAGTATCACATGGATGGGAATATGCTCATGGAAATCAAAAAATCTTTTAAAATCTTTTCAGATTTGCTTTAGTAATGACAACATTAAGTTTACAGTGTAGATACCGAAGTTAATTACTTTTGCTTTTATAATATGATGAAGTGTCTCAGGTTGGAAAGCACACATAGGACACATTAAAATAATAGTACTGTACTTCTCACTCTTTATTTTGGCCTCTTTTTTTATTTTATCTATGTTTTTCATTCATTCATTTGTTCGTTCGTTTCTCTCTTTTCAGCACCTGCTTTTATTGTTGTTCTCTTTCCTTTTGCTTTTGCAGATTTCTGGTTGAGTTCAACCTGTACAGTTGGTGGTACTCTAACCTCACCATTAAGGGTATGTTTATGAGGCTGTGTATGTGATGTGTTGATGGCATCAGATCTAAAAGCACATTATACAGTGGATACGGAAAGTATTCAGACCCCCTTAAATTTTTCACTCTTTGTTATATTGCAGCTATTTGCTAAAATCATTTAAGTTCATTTTTTTCCTCATTAATGTACACACAGCACCCCATATTGACAGAAAAAACACAGAATTGTTGACATTTTTGCAGATTTATTAAAAAAAGAAAAACTGAAATATCACATGGTCCTAAGTATTCAGACCCTTTGCTCAGTATTTAGTAGAAGCACCCTTTTGATCTAATACAGCCATGAGTCTTTTTGGGAAAGATGCAACAAGTTTTTCACACCTGGATTTGGGGATCCTCTGCAATTCCTCCTTGCACATCCTTTCCAGTTCTGTCAGGTTGGATGGTAAACGTTGGTGGACAGCCATTTATAGGTCTCTCCAGAGATGCTCAATTGGGTTTAAGTCAGGGCTCTGGCTGGGCCATTCAAGAACAGTCACGGAGTTGTTGTGAAGCCACTCCTTCGTTATTTTAGCTGTGTGCTTAGGGTCATTGTCTTGTTGGAAGGTAAACCTTCGGCCCAGTCTGAGGTCCTGAGCACTCTGGAGAAGGTTTTCGTCCAGAATATCCCTGTATTTGGCCGCATTCATCTTTCCCTCGATTGCAACCAGTCGTCCTGTCCCTGCAGCTGAAAAACACCCCCACAGCATGATGCTGCCACCACCATGCTTCACTGTTGGGGCTGTATTGGACAGGTGATGAGCAGTGCCTGGTTTTCTCCACACATACCACTTAGAATTAAGGCCAAAAAGTTCTATCTTGGTCTCATCAGACCAGAGAATCTTATTTCTCACCATCTTGGAGTCCTTCATGCGGGCTTTCATGTGTCTTGCACTGAGGAGAGGCTTCCGTCGGGCCACTCTGCCATAAAGCCCCGACTGGTGGAGGGCTGCAGTGATTGTTGACTTTCTACAACTTTCTCCCATCTCCCGACTGCATCTCTGGAGCTCAGCCACAGTGATCTTTGGGTTCTTCTTTACCTCTCTCAACAAGGCTCTTCTCCCCCGATAGCTCAGTTTGGCCGGATGGCCAGCTCTAGGAAGGGTTCTGGTCATCCCAAATGTCTTCCATTTAAGGATTATGGAGGCCACTGTGCTCTTAGGAACCTTAAGTGCAGCAGAAATTTTTTTGTAACCTTGGCCAGATCTGTGCCTTGCCACAATTCTGTCTCTGAGATCTTCAGGCAGTTCCTTTGACCTCATGATTCTCATTTGCTCTGACATGCACTGTGAGCTGTAAGGTCTTATATAGACAGGTGTGTGGCTTTCCTAATCAAGTCCAATCAGTATAATCAAACACAGCTGGACTCAAATGAAGGTGTAGAACCATCTCAAGGATGATCAGAAGAAATGGACAGCACCTGAGTTAAATATATGAGTGTCACAGCAAAGGGTCTGAATACTTAGGACCATGTGATATTTCAGTTTTTCTTTTTTAATAAATCTGCAAAAATGTCAACAATTCTGTGTTTTTCTGTCAATATGGGGTGCTGTGTGTATATTAATGAGGAAAAAAATGAACTTAAATGATTTTAGCAAATGGCTGCAATATAACAAAGAGTGAAAAATTTAAGGGGGTCTGAATACTTTCCATACCCACTGTATGTAAGTGAAGATTTCAGGAGGTTGCAAGACTTTATGTACAGTATATGGTGCTCAAGTCAAGGCTCAAGGTCGGTCATGTCACAATGCACTAATTGTCTTCATCATTTGAGTAGGTGTCAAACTGCACGTCTTCAGTTGTAACGCTCAGTCACTGTGTTTCAAATGTGCACTGACAGCAATATTATGTGCTTCATTAATTGGGATGACTGTAGCTTCACACAGTCACCATGTGCAGTGCTACATTTCAGTTGAAGTAGAGTGATGTTTAGGGGTGCAACTCTACATGTAACACTTAATTACTAGTAATACTGAAGCACTGACTGTGAGCCAGGCTTTACTTGCCAACATTATGGCCCAAACTCTCTAAAACTCATGCAGTTGAATAAAAAACATGAACTAACTCATGCTGATGCCAGTGGATGTGATTTGGAAAGAGGTGAATTACGTACTTTTTGGACTGCATAATAGTTTATCTTGCATGCAGAAATGTGCTTTCTAGTGAAGCCATTATGAATATACAATTTTGCTGGCTGAAGCATGCAGCTCATTGCAAATAAATCTACTGACAGGACATATTCAAAGCAAAAGGGAACATGTGACCATATTCTTTCCAAAAATTAACTTTTTTCCCACACTTAAGTAATCATATTATTATGTAGACATGTAAATGTTGGCCACATTAAATTGGTCATTCAGGGCGTCATCTACCTTACTGGATACTGTATTACACCTGTATGCATTGTGAGGGGGAAAAAATCTATAGAAACAAAATGTACACGTTAAGCAGATTCAACAGGAGTGCATGCCTGGCATTCATGTCTGTCCATAATGTTTTACAGAATTTTCTGTCCCTAAAGTAATACAGATAAGCCTTGCCACAGAAAAACCATTTGAAGAACAATGTCTCTCTCTGTTTTTCTCTCTAGCTCAGAGAGGAGGCAAAACTATGTTGGTTCCTTGTGATAAGGAGTACCCAGCATTTGTGTCTGAGCGTACCATTAAAGAAACCGTCGGGCACATCGACTGCGAAAGCTGTGTAAAGTAAGTGCAGTACTCAGACACACATACAATCATATAAACTCATGCAGGAGCAGATATACATAAGACAGTTGGGGTCAGCTGAAAGATATCAGACAACCTTTATAGTCTGTTCACTCACGTACATATTACTACTCACATATTACTACATATTACTACTGTCTGCGGTAGTTTTCTATAAAGGTTCAGTCTATGACAAAAATATAGACAGTTTCTGTGGATTTTCTAAAATAAGAACGTCTCGGTTACATACGTAGCCCTCGTTCCCTGATGGAGGGAACGGAGACGTTATGTCATGACGACATTAGGGGACATTAGCCCCAATCATCTCTGACTTTAAGAGAAAACACCAATGAATATTTGCTAGTGGATTTTGCATACCTGAGCTACTCCCCGTGCACACGGGTATAAATAGGCGACAGGTGCATCCACTCATCAGGTTTTACGCTGAGGAGCCGAGAACGTGCCTCAGAGGAGGCAGACTCAGGCTGGGTCTGCCTCCTTTGAGGGCAGTGCTTGCAGGTTCACCACCTGATCACGGAAGGGCGTGGTGGGAACCTTGGGCACGTATCCAGGCCGGGATCTCAGGACAACGTGAGAGTAGTCCGGCCCGAATACAAGGCGCTCTTCGCTCACCGAAAATGCCAATGAATATTGGCTAGTGGATTTTGCATACCTGAGCCACTCCCCGTGCACACGGGTATAAATAGGCGACAGGTGCATCCACTCATCAGGTTTTAGGCTGAGGAGCCGAGAACGTGTCCCTGGCACCCAGCGATAGTTTCAAGATTGTGGCATGGGGACATAACGTCTCCTCTCCCTCCATCAGGGAGCGAGGGTTACGTACGTAACCGAGACGTTCCCTATCTGCCAGTCACTACGAGTTATGTCGTGACGACATTAGGGGTCTATGGAAAGCACCACAACCTGAACCCCGTCACAACCTTATGGCATTGCAGATGTTGACAAGCAAGCGCGTGACAGACAATTGCCATGCAAGGGTCGTAACCTTCCCATCGTCTCAGCGCAAATTCTCTGACCTTGGTACCCGCAGGGACCACTGAGTACATCGCTGCTGGAGATAGCCAAGCCACTGTTCCTGTCCCACAGAAATCGGAAGGGATTTCGACCTTCAACAAAAGATTGCTTCAAGTATTTCCTATTTGTTGTTACAGCTTGGCAGTAATGACAGGGAAGCGAACCTTCCGGAGAAGGGTGCTACGGAGGGCGCTACGGAGGTGACGTGGAGATACTGATATGGACTGACCCGGGCCTGGGGCTGTACCACATACGGAATGGGACTCCGAGGCAGGTCCTACCTAGGAGTAGGGAGGAGAGCTGTCAGCAGAGCCTGACAGAGTTCTCTGTCAAGGGGAAGACATGGGTTTACCGTGAGGGAAACCTACCATGGAAGAATACACATATGGGATTACCCGAAGGGAATCGAGCCATATGGACACCTAGCCCAGTACAGGGCTGACCGGAGACACGGGTGAGCTAACACCAGTACTGGGCCTGGCGTCAGACTGCTCCGCCCAGTCTGACTGCCGGGGGTGCTGGAGGAACTCCACCAGGGTTCACCATCCGGGGAACTTACTAGAGGAGGAAAAAGGGGCTCGCATCCCTGGGTGAGGGGGAATGGCGCAGCAAACGTGACACCGGCCAGCTCTTCCCGCCACTTACCTGTTAACCAACACACGGGAAGAAACTGGCTCAACGTGGAGATTGTAAAATCTCGCGAAGGTGTTCGGTGTCGCCCAGCCCACAGTTCTACTGATGTCTGCCAGAGAAGCGCCATGTGCCAACGCATAAGAGGAGGCAACACTCCGTGTGGAGTGAGCCCTCACCCCCAGGGGGCATGGCTCGCCTTTAGATTGGTATGCCAAGGCGACGGCATCCACTATCCAGTGGGCCAACCTCTGCTTGGAGACAGCCTTCCCTTTCTGCTGACCTCCGTGGCAGACAAAGAGCTGCTCAGAGCTTCTAAAGCTCCGGGTGCAGTCCACGTATATGCGCAGTGCTCTTATGGAACACAGCAACGCCAAGGCTGGGTCTGCCTCCTCCAAGGGCAGTGCTTGCAGGTTCACCACCTGATCACAGAAGGGCATGGTGGAAACCTTGGGCACGTATCCAGGCCGGCGTCTCAGGACAACGTGAGAGTAGTCCGGCCCGAATACAAGGCACTCTTTGCTCACCAAAAATGCTTGGAGGTCCCCGACCTTCTTGATGGAAGTGAGCATGGTCAGGAGCGCTGTCTTAACAGACAGGAACTTCAGATCTCTGAAGTCCAGCCAGGACGATAGAGAGAGCCCAGGAGGGCACCAGCGGTGGCCTAGGAGGATTTAACCTTCTGGCACCCCTCAGGAACCTCACGATGAGATCATGCATTCCCAGGGACCGGCCGTCCAGTGCATCGTGATGGGCCACGATAGCAGCCACATACACTTTCAAGGTGGAGGGTGACAGCCTACGCTCCAACCTTTCTTCCAGGAAAGAAAGCACTACTCCAGTCGTGCACCTTCGGGGGTCTTCTCAGCGAGAAGAACACCAGATCGCAAACATACTCAACTTTAAGAAAGAGCTCACCTCGTAGAGAGGGCTCTGGCCTGAGTGAAAGTGTCTTCCACCGCTGGTGGACAAACACTCAAGTCTGGCACGTCTCATCCAGGAACCACACCATGGAGGTTCCAAGATCTGGACACGGGTACCACATGGTGCCGGGCCCCTGAGAAAGGAGGTCCTTCCTCAGAGGGATGCGCCAGGAGGGGCTGTCATGAGGAGCATGAGTTCCGAAAACCAGGTCCGGGTGGGCCAAGGACCGCAACCGGCAGGACCTGTTCCTCATCCTCGCTGACCTTGCACAGTGTCTGTGCGAGCAGGCTCACTGGGGAAAATGCATACCTGAGTGCCAGTGCGTCCGTGCTGAGGGAGGCCTTGGTCAGGGAGAAATACAGCTGGCAATGGGAGGACTCGCGGGAAGCAAACAGGTCTACCTGAGCTTCCCCGAATCGACTCCAGATCAACTGGATTGTCTCAGGATGGAGTCGCCATTCTCCGGGGAACGTGAGCTGTCGCGAGAGCACATCGGCTGCACGATTGAGCTCCCCCAGGATGTGGACGGCGTGCAGTGACTTGCGCTGCATCAGACTCTAGAGGAGGAGATGACGTGCGAGTTTTGACATGCGACGTAATTGTAGACAACCCTGCGAGTTGATGTACGAGACAGCCGCTGTGTTATCCATGCGGACCAACACGTGCTAGCCTAGCAGCTAGCCGGACCGCTGCAAGGCTAGTAGCACTGCCAGCAACTCGAGGCAGTTGATATGCCAAAGCAGTCTAGGCCCTGTCCAGAACCCAGAGCCTGCCTGCCCATTGCATGTAGTGCACCAGCCCTCACTGGAGGCATCCATCGTGACAACGACATGCCGAGACACTTGTTCTAAGGGTACTTCGACCCGTAGAAAGACAAGGTCCAGGGGCTGAATGAGCGGCAACGCGTTGGCGTGATGGTCACGCAAACTGTACCGTGGCGCCATGCCCATCTCGGGACTCAGGAGTGTAATCAGTGCTGAAGCGGTCCCATATGAAACAATCCGAGCGCAGCTCCCGCATCGACCTCAGGTTGGCACTACCCTCGTGCATTTTAGTGCCTTGGCTTGGTGAGCTTGCAGGGTAGCCATGGCATGCAGGGCAGAGGCGGCTTGGCCCACAGCACTGCAAGCTTTGGCCACGAGAGCGGCCGTCAGCTTACAGGCTTTGGACGGGAGGCGAGGACGATTCCTCCAAGTGGCGGCGTTTTGCGGGTACAGGTGCACCGCAACCGCACTCTCCACCTGGGGAATGTCAACATACCACCTAGCCGCCCCACCATCGAGGTTAGTGAGGATGGGGGAGGCAGCCGAGCAGCTTCCGGCCGAAAAAAGGGGCTGTCCACAAGCTCATCAGCTCCTCATGCACCTCCGGGAAGAACGGAACTGGGGCAAGACGTGGTCGCGAACCACGGCCTGTGCTGAAAAACCAATCATCTCGCCGCGAGGGCTCAGGACTGGGAGGTGTGCACGCCTCCAGGCCGATGCTCGCGGCGGCCTGGGAAAGCACGGCCATCAACTCTGGGTCCGATTCGGCGGTGGCCGCAACACCCGAGGAGGGCAGCCCCACCGAATCTTCATCCTCAGAGGACGATTGCCCATCCCCCGATGCTGCTATCGACATCTGATCCTCTGTCGGCACGCCGAATGAAACGCTGTGCACGCCAAAAGACGGCACAGCAGAATCACCGGGGAGCCGCACAGAACAGCTGCTGCGGGAGGACTGAAAGGTCCGTGGGGACTGACCTGGCGGAAAGGCTCTCACTGTAACCCTCAGATCGCCCAGAGCACTAGCCGATGGTTCTCTGCTCTTGGCAGAGAAGCCAGCGCGGGTAGTGACAGAGGGAGCCCCTCTCCCATCCCCGTGAGGAGAGAGAGGCGCGATCGCAGCGCTGCCATGGTTACACGCTCAAAACGAACGCATAAATGATCCACAAACGCATGCCCAGACACTGAAGACAACGATCGTGGCTGTCGACAGAGGATAGGAAACGACCGCAACCAAGAGGACACGGCCGGAACGGCGTCTTTAAAAAGACACGAGCCGACCGTGATTTGCTCTTTTAGGAAATCTGCTCTTTTAGTTGAAGTGCTCAGGGGAATCGCTGCAGATAGGGACACCGCTGTTCGCACCGTGACGCCAACCAGAACAGCTTCCAGACAGATGATGAATGGCTTTGTGGAGATCAACACGTTCATCCACTCGGCTCCGAAGCAAAAATCTGATGAGTGGATGCACCTGTCGCCTATTTATACCCGTGTGCATGGGAAGTGGCTCAGGTATGCAAAATCCACTAGCCAATATTCATTGGTGTTTTGTCTTAAAGTCAGAGATGATTGGGGCTCCCAAGTGAATCTCCTAATGTCGTCACGACATAACTCGTAGTTACCGACAGATAGGGAACACATGAATTCCAACACAAGCTCAACAGACCTTAAGTCCTTTTTGCTGTGTTACAGCATGTGACTCAAACAGCACAACAAAAGCCAACCTACTGATTTGAGTTCAGACTGACTGTGATATGCCATCAGTCTACATTGGTGAATTCTGTTATCAGCTTTTATCCAAAATAAGAGAGAAAATGATGCTAAAGAAAAAAACAAACAAAAAAAACAATACTCTTAAATGTTTAGCCTGTGTGCATTCATGCCATATATGTCTAGTATATGAACACGTCTGCCTATATAGAGATCAAAGTATTGCCACCTTTTTCTGCAAAGAAAGCTCTCATCAACTCTTCTTATTTGGAGCAGATAAAAGGCATTTGAATCTAATTGGCTGTCTCCCCTCTTGTCTTGTCCTTCCCAGATCATTTGTTATTCAGCAGATTCCCAGCAGTAATCTTTTCATGGTGGTCGTTGACAATACATGTGACTGCAGTGACTTTGGACCCGTCACCATGGACCCCGTCGAAATTATGTATATCCTTAATAAAAAGACAGTTTTCTTAGACAGTTCTAGTTAACGCTTTACTTCAGCTCACACTGATATGCCACTATGGAGATAGAAAGAATTTTCAGAGAATCATTTCACTTTTAATTACAAACAGCAGACAAAAGTAATGCCTTATTTTTTAGACACTATCTCTATGGCCTCTGTTTTCCTCTGTTTTCACAACTGTCTTTTGTCATGTTTTCCCTTAATTTCACTGCACATAACGAGTCTCTGAAATGTGAACGGTTGAAGTTTCAGAAGGACAGAAGGCGACCAGACACGTGCCACCCCTTCCATCATGAGGTATAAAAATAAATCAAACTGAGCTGAATGAATGGATGCTAAAGAGTTTTAGCTGCATACCTGTAACAGAGGTACAGCAATTATAACCATTCATCGCAGGTAGATGTTATTTGCACCCCAGTCCAAATTGTAACATGCATTATTTGCATTTGATTATACTCAATATTTAATTATTTTTGCAACCATTTGTAATAGCCATTCCCAGGCACCATATTGTGACATTTAATAATCTACAACAAAGTGAAGCTTGATTTAGAGTAATACTGAATAGAGTAGCAGAGTAATATTTGATTACTACAATGCTTATTTCTTGGTCGAAACAAATCATATGCTGAAAACTTTTTTTTTTTTTTTCTGTGTTCCATTTCTGCAACTTTGTAGATTAGCATTGCAATAAATTGTGCATTGATGGCTTCCTAAAGAATTTTCCAGGTTTTTGACATAGCCATAGAATTTAGAATTATGTTATTAAGTCATTTTGTCTCTGTTTGATCCATCTGCAGGAAAACTCAGTGGAGTGTGGTGGTTCTGTGGGCTTGACTCCATTACTAACATCTACAGTTCTTATAGTCCTGATAGTCATCATCTTTCCCAGGTGATGAAAACAGACTTTGACCCTTACACCCACCACGGTCATGCCAGTTTGACTCAGTCCAGCATGCAAAAATTGATTATATAAATATTTATTTTACATTGAAAGACTAAACACATCATCAAATTCACTTGATAGACAGCTACATAAAGCATTTTTTTTTCTTTTTAATAATATTGATATTTTATGTTCACATAGTTAATAGGCAACATTTTACAAATAAGGCTACAAGAGACTGATTAATGTGCTAATTAATTGAATTAAAGTACAATTCATATATATATACAGTATATATATATATATATATATATATATATATATATATATATATACAATTGTGTTATAAAATTAACTTTTTTGTTCTGTAATATGTATTATTATTTATGATTTTCAGCCAAACAACTGTGATAATGCAGTAGTGAGTATAAAAAAAGAGTTGATGTTCTAAATGAACATTGCCTTACAATAAGACAATGCAGTTTGTATACTTTTGAAATAAAACCTTTAAAAAATACAAAGAGAACAAAGAAGTGAGTTGATGTTTGATGATATTATTTATTTATTTATTTATTTTGCCATGTCTTTGTATGCATTGCCATTATCTGCTTATATCTCTAAAAATCTTAATTCCATGGTCTTCTTACAGCCTTTAGGAAGGTATTTCATATTTGATATGTTTCTCAAAACCTCATAGGATCCCTCCCACTTGACAAGCTGTAAGATGTTGGCAAGAGCAGTAAAGTCAGGCACTACACTGTGCGATTTCAGCAATGTTTTGGTTAAATACTAACTCTTACTGTACAAGTAAATTGCTCACAATTTATGTGCTCAGACTATATGGCCCTATCAGCGAACTGTGACTTTTCACACTATACTTGTGAAATAAACACATGGAACCACTTCTGTGAACTATGCAGTCTCCATTGCGATCCATACCACACGCTGTCTAAACGTTTTTTGACACTGTGTCACCCAGAGTTTAGGGCAATTGGTTCATACCTCTGCTTCAACCTTGTGCTACCTTCAAAAGGGGCAACCAAAATTTCGGACATGTCAGACATTCATCCTTCAGCAAGACCTTCTGCCAGAAACTTGGGTCTTACCATATATTCAGATGTCGCTAAATCTTAAGGCCGGTGTGTATTTAGGTTTTAGTAGTATTTAATGTATTTGGCACTCTGTCTCACGCACAGTTGAGAGCACAACTTTTTTAAAGTGTACTCCATTTTCAGCACGTATAAGGTAATGTCTGCTCTCATTTGTCTGCTCTCACTAGCTGGTATAAGCTGTTTTACATGAAATATATTTACATGTTATCCATAACATAAAATAAATGCTAAATTTAACAACAACAACATTAATAAAATAGAGACCCTGTTCAAAAGTTTACATACTCTTGATTCTCAATACATTACCTGGATGGTGGTGACGTCTTGATCAAGTTGAGGGGAGAATGAGAAACTTCAGCAAGAGTCCTCGGGTGGAAAGTTCGCAACGTGGTGTTTGGTGTTTTGCGGTCTGACCGAATATCTCCACATCTCTCTAACGCCTTCCTCCACTTGGGGTCTGGAGATCTTTTATCTTCTGCAGAGGTCACACGAGTTTGGCTTAACCAATGCCAAAGGTGTAATTTCGAGCAGGAAAAAGTCCTTTTGTATGGGCATTATATGTCTGTTTCACTAGTGAATGAAGTGAGAGGGAAACACTCTCTAAATTCCTTTGGGTTGTAAAACAGTCTTATCTTGATGATCTATCTTTGGTAGGCAGAGGCCTGTTCTGCATTTGGGTATTAGTTGTGGTTTAGGGGGTAGTTCACAGACACCTTGGCACCTAGTTTTGTTGTTGGGTGAAGAGTCTGTTGGAGCCAAATTATAAGACATGATAAATGACTTACTGCACAGCTGTGGGTCATCCTAAATGAGTCATTGATTCTTTTGTCACATGACACTGCACTGACTATGTACCAGAAACAGAAATCATTAGTTCACCTCCTGAGTCTTCTGTTTTGAGTCATTCGTACTTTTGACACATGACAGCCACTTAGTAAGTAGGCCTATTTTGATTTTTTTTTTTTTTTTTTTTCCGCCTGACCACTGACTCATGTTTAACCAACCATTAACTGTTATCTGACAAGATTAGAATGTTAAATTGGAATAAATTACAATCATGTTTATTATGACGACAGTGAAGGACAAGAGAGGACTAGGCCTGGGTCATTTTAGTTGCTGTTTTGTTTAAGTTTATGTGTCACAAAGTGCTTTCAAACAAGAAGATCCAATTGCAGCTTTTATTTAAGAGTCCAAAAACAGTAATCCACATCGGGGCAAAAG
The DNA here is from genome assembly GCA_039654775.1 of Spinibarbus caldwelli. Classification (NCBI taxonomy): domain Eukaryota; kingdom Metazoa; phylum Chordata; class Actinopteri; order Cypriniformes; family Cyprinidae; genus Spinibarbus; species Spinibarbus caldwelli. The sequence continues at coordinate 1,580,281 of CM077249.1, read as the reverse complement.
CAGAAAAAACATGCAAAAGGTAATCCACAAAAGGAACCTGCAAAAACAGAGAACAGAAAACACAAGAAACAGAACGCAATATTGAAGCAACAAAAGACACAATGAGCAAGGTATATATCAGGTTGAGCTAACAGGTGAATGACAAACAGCAGACAGTAATGAAACAATAATCAGTGCAAGAAGTTATGGGAAAATGAAGTCCAGAACAGACAAACAATGATCCAGAAGGAGTGCCTTATGGTGGCTGACATGGGCACTCCAGCAGCTGGCTGTGACATTATGTGACAGTAGTCTGTAAGAGGCTGCAGCTTACTTTCATTTTGATTGTTTATTTTGTAATTAAAAAATGATGTTAAACGCTTACCGGTTCCCATCTCCTCCTTCCCTAAACACGAACTTATGTTACAAACAATATCTAATATAAATGATGACATTTTGACTGACTGCTGTATAGAGGCCATCAGGGCACCACAGAGACTTTATTAAAGAATAAGCTATTTTTGTATCTGAATTAGTACTGGTTGCAGATAAAGGTTTAATTTTAGATGATTTTAACATCCACATTGATTATGAAAAAGATGCATAAGGATTGTCATTTTTATACATCCTAAATTCTATTGTGGTTTTGACAACATGTGTCGGGACCCACTCACTGTTGTACTTTAAACATACTTTAAATTTGATGCTTTAATGGAATTGATCATATGGAGTCAACGTCTCAGATCATTATCTACGTCTCTTGTACAGTCTAAAGCTAAACTCTTTAGCTAAAGCTGCAAAATCTCCTCCATGTTACAAATCACTTCTACCACTAAAGATTGCTTTGTTAACAGTCTTCCTAAATTGTCTCAACTCCTCAGCATACCAGATAGTTTAGAGAAACTTGATGTTGCAACAGAAACTATGAACTCTCTCCCTTTTCTAGCACCCTAGATATAATTGCTCCTTTGCGTTTAATGAAGATTAAAAACACAATACTGTGGTATAATGAACAGCCTCGAGCCCTCAAGAGAATATGGAGTGCAGATAGCAGAAAATAATTTATAATATAATAATGCACAATGCAATATAATTTGCAGAAAACAAATTATTTTGCATTGTGTGGAAGGATAGTGTTTCTATCTACAAGAAAAGCCTAAAAACGGCTAGATCTTCTTACTTTTCTACTCTTTTAAAACAAAAACCCTATGTATTTATTTGATGTGGCTAAAAGCTTTCAGACAACCCCTAACACCACTTCAGTAATGATTTTAATGAAATAATTGACTTACAAAATTGTAATAATTCATCATTGTCATTATAACATGTCCCCAAAACATTGAAGCTGGCTGTTATATTAAGCCTCTCATAAAAAAAGGAGAGATAGTTAAGTATAGACTGATCTTAAATCTCCCTTTTCTGACAAAAATTCTAGAAGAAAAATATTTATCTTCACAACCGTTCTCTGAAACTGCTCTCTTATCTCATCATGGTTGCATCTCTCTATAAGCACTAGTTGGCCTTAGTGCTGCCTTTGACACTATTGACCACAACATTCTTTTGCATAGACTTGAAAATTATGTTAGCATAATTGAATTACATTGGAATGGTTTAAATCATACTTCTCTGACTTTGTAGCAGGAAATGCTCATGTATCATTGTCAGGATTGTCTTGTGTTTCCCGTCCTCTTGTATGCCCATATTTGGTTAGTTTCCTGTTCCTGTGATTATTAGTTAATTATGTTCCAGTTGTGTGTGTTTAATTATGTAGTTACGTTGTGTATTTATAGTGTGTCCTGCCCTGTGTTTCCTGTCGAGTATTAAACATCATCTCTGTCTGTGGCGTGTGTGTTTCCAGCCTGTGATGTACTTCCCTGTTTGATTTCATTAAAGACTTTAGTTGGATTATTCATGTCTCCCCCGTGAGAATCGTGACAGAATACTCGACCTAAACAGAATTAAGCGGCGCTCCCTTTTCCCGTGTTTTGTTTGCGTTTTTGAAGAGTTTTTGTTTGGTTTGGTTTTGTCTCCCGCCGTGATGGCAAGTCCGCCGCTCACCCGAGGCCGCCGCCGTCAGCCCCAGTCATGCCCAGAATGGTCCTCAGATTCCGAGCCTAGCCCTATTGGGGCTCATGTTCCAGAGGATAACCCACAGAAGACTCCAGCTCCTGTTCCCCAGTCAAGCCCAAGAAGGGCTCCAGTTCCCGAGTTGAGCCCAGGGGAGGCTCCAGTTCCCGAGTTGAGCCCAGGGGAGGCTCCAGTTCCCGAGTCAAGCCCAGGGGAGGCTCCAGTTCCCGAGTCAAGCCCAGGGGAGGCTCCAGTTCCCGAGTCGAGCCCAGAGAGGGCTCCTGATCCCCAGTTCAGCCCAGAGAGGGCTCCTGATCCCCAGTTCAGCCCAGAGATGGCTCCGGATCCCCAGTTCAGCCCAGGGAGGGCTCCTAATCTCCAGTCCAGCCCAGGAAAGACTCCAGATTCCCCGTTAAGCCCAGAGAGGGCCCTTGACCGGTGGGTAGTATGGCTATTGCCGTAGTGGCCGGGGCTGGGGCCACGGCCTCGAAGGCTGCACCGCCATGGCCTCCTGTGCTCCCTGCACCGCCGTGGCCTCCTGAGCTCCTTGCACCGCCATGGCCTCTGGGTAATGTCAGGATTGCCTTGTGTTTCCCTTCCTCTTGTATGCCCATATTTGGTTAGGTTCCTGTGATTTATTAGCTAATTATGTTCCAGTTGTTTAATTATCTAGTTACGTCGTGTACTTATAGTATGTCCTGCCCTGTTTCCTGTCGAGTATTAAACGTCATCTCTGTCTGTCGTGTGTGTGTGTGTGTGTGTGTGTGTTTCCAGCCTGTGATGTACTTCCCTGTTTGATTTCATTAAAGACTTTAGCTGGATTATTCACGTCTCCCCGTGAGAATCATGTTGATTACAAGTTCAGTATTGAGTGCCTCAAGATTCAGCTCTGTAAGTTCTGACTAAACCCACCAATTCACAGAACTAATAGAGTGCATGGAAGATATAAAAAAAAAAAAAAAAAAAAAAAAATACTTACTGCTAAATTCAGAGGTTCCTAAAACCTCCACACACAATCTAGAATGTCTAACTCTTGATGGATGTTCTGTCTGGTCTCCATTGTAAGGTCCACCCGCTAGCCCAAAGAACAGAATCCAGCAGCCTGGTCGAAGGCTTAATGCGTATTCGGTCTTCTACTTGCATTTTTGAATTTATCAGGATTTTGTTAATTTTAGTCTAGCTCCGTTTTCAATCTGACTCCCCTTTCAAGTGATCATTAAATTTAGGCAATATTCTTAACCAAAAACTGATCACAGATATCGATTGTATATTAATTTAGATATTTGATTATTCTGGAAATCCCATACTTTCAACTATTCGTTCATTAGGGACCAGGTATCGCACAGGAATTACACTTCGGCCGATTTTAGTGAATCCACGGACACAAACTCGTCAGTTCTAAACTTACTCAGAGGGTGCAGAGTGGATATAATAACTTTAAGTGAGCTGCGCCTGCATACTCATAACAAAAAGTGTATTTTTCCTATAACCACGAGAGCTACACCGTGTTAAGCCAGTGACAGTCAGAAATCCAAAGTCTCCTTCATGGTGCTCCCCATGGTTCATCCATTAGTGCTTTGGTGTGATCTGTCCTGAGGGCAGATTTGTGAAAATACCACTACACATTAATCTACTTGAAAAAAATGATTTCAGAAGAGATCAGGTTAAATCAAATAAAACAATTTATTATTAATCAGGTAAATGTGTCGTGCCAGTTACATAAAACGATTAGAAGCCAATTTAGAAAGGATAATGCAATTGTGAATCACATTGTAACCGCGTGGCAACCCCGCTCCTGGACATAGACACTGTAGCCATATGGGAAATAGCCAAGTGATCTACGCAGGAGACAAACAAATTTAACATAGTCCCACATGTAACAGTTATCCTAATTTAAAACATGGCACATGGTCTAAATGCATTGTATCTACAACTTTTACCTAAGTACTTCAAAGAACACTTACAGCAAAGCAATCAGGTGGTTTAGAGAATAAACTTAATTAGTCTATGTGCACATGTAGTAGCACAAACAACTATGCAGTGTGCTCTATGGGCACAATGTGTTCAACACAATTACATTTTTGAATAAAAACGAAATGCATATCTGACAGAGAGAGACACAGCAGTGAGAGTTCTGGTGCAAAGCTCCAGAGTCTCGCATGTGCTGTGTGGTGTTTTCTGACTACAGAATTCCCCAAAGTAGTGTTTTGTCACTTCCCTTACATACCCAAATAAGAAAAACAAAGATCAGTTGTAAAAACATAAAAGACCTTTTGGTTTGTTGGGTTCTCGTGCTCCAGGCTGCACCTGGCTGGAGATAAGATAAACATTCTCACAGCCCCCTAAAGGGGAACACACCCCTCAGCAGCAGAACACAATTCTACAAAAGTTTTCAATCTTTCTCATAAAACAAGTGACTACTGTGAAATTTAGACCAATTTACCAATCACACCGAGACCTTTAAAATGATACCAAACTTGAAATGGGAAAAAAAAAAAAAAAAAACATATTCACAAGATACGACACGTGATATATGGATATTCTTAATGAACTTTGAGTGAAAGCCTTTTGGGGTAAAAGAGGAAGGGGCAGAGAGAGCAGGGGTGTTGTTTGCTCTCTTTGAAGATCTCTTCTTCAGATAAGTTTTATTGTTTTATTGCATGGCATGGCATCTGTTTTTTTTTTTTTTTTTGTGAGTTCCTGAGCTTCACGAGGAATTAATTTCATAAGGAAATAATTTCACTCCCTACAGTTGTCAGTTAAGAAGCTGGGTGTGCTATTTGACAGCAGTCTGTAATTTAAAAGCCCATTTCTAATATTTACAGTGCTTTTCCGTCTTAAAAAAATGACCTCTAAATTACAATACAGTCTGATCGAATTGAAGGAGCGCTGCGCGGAACGGTCAGTCTATGACATCAAAACATGCCGCTTCAAGTTGAACGCACAGTCATGATTCATGTCTTGTGTAATGTGACTCCCTTTTTCCTCTCGTGATTTTTTAGTATTTTCTACATTTGATAAGGAGCATCAATGAATATAATTATATGACCATTTAAAATTGTTTAAATTTAAAAGTCAAAATATTTATTATACATTAATTTAGAGACTGTTTGGTTTAGTTTACCCCTAAATGTTAATTAATGCATTAACTATAAAACATGTACTAACATGTAGTTAAGGCTGCCATTATTCATGCATAAATCCTTATGACTCCAGTCGTGGTTAAGCATAGCTCTTCACTGGTTCATGATTAGCTCATGTCTTCCCTAAACATGAGTTCATGTTGAAGTAAGTATTAATTCAAGTATTAGTACATGATTATTCATGTACCTTTATTGTAAAGTGTTACCATAAGTACACGTGAAGGTAGAGTTGGTGTGGATGAATAGATGCAAACATAAATTCTCTTTAATGACTTTATTTACAGGGACTGCACAAAAATATTATGGTGTTGTATAGAAATGATATTGTTTACTGTAGAAAACCTGTTGCAAAAGAAGGATATGAACCACAATGCATACAGTTTGTTAGATTTTAAATGCAAATCCACAAAGTGTGAGATGATGTCCGACCAAAGAAGACAGAGGTAACTGCACAGTAAACACACATGTTTTGTTATGCAGTTAACTCAAGTCTGTCCTGGAGACGTCCCACCACTGCACATTGTTTATGTCTCCCTTATCTAACCTGATTCAACTGTATTTCTTTATTATCTTGTTCTTTCTAAATCAAGATACTTTTACTTGAAAAGTAAAATTGTGTAAGATAAAACTTGTTTTGGAGAATATATTATGAATCAAATTTATATTTCTTAACACATTAGCAAATTGATTTATTTTGTTTTATAAGCATAAATTGAGTAATAATGCAAATGCATTAGAAACAAGTTGTTTTTCTTGCCCCACTGACAATTTCAGACATTCTCACAAAACAAGCCTTATTCTCTGGTTTTAATAAATTTGACATTTTACAGGGAAAACAGTTGTTTTATTTTATTTATTTATTTATTTATTTTTCCATTTTGCATTTTGCAGCATGGTTTCTCATGTGAATGCATAGTGCCCAGACTGAAAGACTCTGTATTCAGGCTATTTTCATTTATATTGCATATCAGAGGATTTCAAAATCATATTTATCAAAAAATAAATATATAATGATATTTGCAGTTTAGATGTCTTGTACCTAGTACTTAGAAATTGATAGCAAGAAATCAATCAGTTTCATAATGATTTCAGCTCTTTAAAAATAATTTATTTAGTTTTTCCTTCTCATCTTCTTTCACATGCTCTCATTACTTGCTTCGTGCTACTACTTGCACACAAACTGGTCAACTATTCGTGAACAGCGCTTGCATTTGACGTAGCAGCACCAGTGAAACTTGCAGTGGCAACGTTCAACCAGCTGTATCTTGTACTGATCGTAACCTCGACCGCAACACATGAGCGCGCAGCCATCCATGCCTTCGGACGTCTTGTTACAGAGGCGACCTTGAGTTCCTAAAGAGCCAGTGGTTTTGTTCTCTACGCAGTATTCTGGACTGGGGTCGATGTAGACCAGGTCATTGCTGGTAGGAGAGTTAAATTTGGAGTGAACTTGAACAAGCTTCCCGCGGCTGTTCAGCCTCATGGCAGCGGCGCTGTCATATTTCTCCTTCAGTGCGTCACCCACCTTGCGGAAATCAGCAAGTTGCAACCAGCACGTTTTAAGGCTGCAGGAGCCGGACACACCATGACACTTACAGGACACATGGGCGAGATCTGATGCTATCTGTGATAGAGAAAGTGGTTATTAGTTAAATAGAACCATGATAAAATATGTGGTTTTGTATGCCAACACAGTATTTAGTATCACCCAGGTTCCCTTGACAAAAAGCCAACAGAGTTGTTCTACTGGATTTGGTTTACTGCAAAAAATAAACTCTGTTGCTCATCAAACTAATTTTCACAAATTAATTTTAAGCATAAATACAACTGGCAGAAGTAAAAAGCTATATGTAGGTTATAAACTAACTACACCATGGTTGAATGACTTAATGTCATCACCACTGAAATTCCAACTCTTTCAATATTTATTTAAAAAACATGTTCCCCGATAAGGATCCACTGAGCTCTTTTTGTGGTATTATGTTTGTTTTTGCATGTATCTAACTCACACTCGTAGATATAACCACTTTGTTACATCAAAATAAGACTTAAAATTGCATGAAAAAATGATCTGTGTGAGTTTTTAGTAAGTAATCAGCTTGGTGATATTCAAAGTAAATCTCCATGTCTGTGACCAGTATTTACCAAGCTTTGATGATCTGAAAAATTCAATAGAAATACAATATAAAATATGTTGTTTAAATTGTTACTGCCTTGAGTTATTATTTTGGAATAAATGTAAAATGCTTAAAAACACTAACTTGATGAGATTCCTACTTGGCTTTAATAAATATAATATTTATTACATTGTTAATGTAAAAATATAAATGGATTTTTTTTTTCTTTTTCTGATAGTGTAAGTAATTAACCAAGAAAATTTGAGTGGGATATGAATTTACATTTGATTAAAAAAAAATAATAATAATAATATAAAGGAAAGGAAAGAAAAGAAAAGAAAAGAAAAGAAAAGAAAAGAAAAGAAAAGAAAAAACTTTGAGGACTTTGCCTCCTCAATACCACTGCACACCACTGATATTATATTATATTATATTATATTATATTATATTATTAATTTATAAAATTCATTTGTATAGAGTGGCACAGTGAACACTGCACGGGTCAGTAGAGTCTTTCTCCTCAGGTAGCTGAAGAGTCTAAACAAGAGAAATAAGCTTAAGAAAACACAACAAAATAGACATAGTTATAACTGTCTTACCCTCCGTCCCGCCTCATTGTTATGAAGGTTCATCAGCAGTCTTGCACTTTCCATAGAGCCTTTGGTGAAAGTTTGTTCCCGTTCACGTGCATCCACAAACTCCTTGCTGAAGCGGTATCCATAATTGAGGTTGTCACCACAGCCGCCCCACAGCCAGTCTCGTGGCAGATCTTTAGGTCTGGCTGCCCTGCTGCAGCCGCAGCTCGACAGCTCTCCCTCTCTGCAGGCACGGCTCACTGCATTCACCACGCCAGCGGCGCTGATAGCATATGTGAATGCTGTCTCTCTGCTCCCTGGAAAAGCAAACAACCACAACAAATCCACATTTAGCTTTGTTTATTTGCTTTTATGAGCAACAGTTTATTAGTAATTGATAATCATTTATTCTGTTTACCCTAATATATTTATTTTATGAACATTGAACAAATCTGAAAGAATTACTTTTCTGAAAAACCGTCTTGTGCATTATGTAGCATTGCTTTAAGAGAAGGATTTAACTTCAAACTAAATAGACACATGTAAGTCTGATATGTTTTTGTTTTAAACCAAAAAGACAAATTTAGGTGCATCACAATGATGTGCTACTACACGCACTCTTGTAAAATGAATTCAGCAACATACATTAAGCTCACACATATTTTTTGTGAAAATCTGACATTTTTGTGTTGTGGTTGATTATAAAAAGAAACCAGTTTCTTTTGAATTGAATTGCCTGAGCTTGGTTTTGTTAGACAACAACACTCATTTGATGCCACAAGGTGCTTCTATGGTGTTTTGTCCTTTTTAGAGCTAAACAACTGCGATTATCATTAATTACTGTTAAATGGAAAACAGTTGCCTAAAGATATACCTATCTGCATGACTCTGCCAAACACTGAGGAGTTGTCCACTGTGCTACAGTTCCAGCGGCGGTTGCGAAACTGGTATTGGCACTCCTGGATGCCTGTCTTAGCACCCTCTCCAATGAACTGCATGTGATCTTGGTACAGCTGGCAAAGCTTCTTCTGACCTTTGGAAAGTCCTGCTAGTTGACTGCACAGCGGCTGTCCTCCTATGATATACGCTTCTGGTATCAGGAGGGGATTCATCGCTAGAGACCTGGAAGACCCCCCATGCATAAGCACACACATTTAGTGATGAACATGTTTTTTGTATATATACAAAATATCACTACAGATATCACTCTATATCAGCATGGCTGTGATTTGAATGTAGGCAATGAGGCGACAATGCCATAGGTAATCACAGCCATGCAGATGTAGAGAGATATCACATGGCTATGAGTGTGATATTGCATTTGTACAACAGTTTGATGGCACAAGTGTGTCAATAAATAAGAAACAACGGTAACACTTTATAATAACGTTCAGTTTATAAGTGATTAGATAATGATGAACTAATCATTTACAAAACATTCATAAGAGATTAATAAGTGATATGCTAATAATTTGTGCATGATTTGTTAATTCATTTACAAGTCATTTACAAGTAATTAGTTAATGATTAACTAATCATTTACAAAACATGACTATGCGTTCATAGATGAATAATAAGTGATAATGTTTTTATCTATGTTTTGTAGATTAAGTTATAAATCATTTACAAGGAGATGATTTACAATGGTGTTAGCTTTCACTGTTATGCTGATGATACTCAGCTCTATATTTCTTCACGGCCTGGTGAAACACACCAAAATGAGAAACTAACGGAATGCATAGTCGATATAAAAAACTGGATGACGAGTAATTTCTTACTGCTAAATTCTGAAAAAACAGAGGTGTTAATTATCGGACCTAAAAACCCCACATGAAATAACCTAGAACACTATCTAACACTTGACGGCTGCTCTGTCAATTCTTCTTCATCAGTTAGGAACCTAGGTGTGCTGTTTGATAGCAATCTTTCATTTGAAAGCCATGTTTCTAGTATCTGTAAAACTACATTTTCCATCTCAAAAACATATCTAAATTGCGACCTATGCTCTCAACGTCAAATGCAGAAATGCTAATTCATGCGTTTATGACCTCAAGGTTAGACTATTGTAATGCTTTACTGGGTGGTTGTTCTGCACGCTTGATCAATAAACTACAGTTGGTCCAAAATGCAGCAGCTAGAGTCCTTATTAGAACCAGGAAGTATGACCATATTAGCCTGGTTCTGTCAACACTGCACTGGCTCCCTATCAAACATCGGATAGATTTTAAAATCTTGTTAATTACTTATAAAGCCCTGAATGGCTTAGCTCCTCAGTACTTGAGCGAGCTCTTATCACATTATAGTCCTCCACGTCTGCTGCGTTCTCAAAACTCTGGCCATTTGATAATACCTAGAATATCAAAATCGACTGCGGGCGGCAGATCCTTTTCCTATTTAGCACCCAAACTCTGGAACAATCTACCTAACACTGTTCGGGAGGCGGACACACTCTGTCAGTTTAAATCTAGATTAAAGACACATTTCTTTAACCTGGCTTACACATAACACACTAATACACTTCTATTATTCAAATCCGTTAAAGGATTGTTAGGCTGCATTAATTAGATCAGCCGGAACCGGGAACACTCCTCATAACACACGATGTACTCGTTACATCATAAGAAGAATGGCATCTACGCTAATATTTGTCTGTTTCTTTATTATTCTGTTTCTCAGTCCGTGTCCGGATCAGATGGTGGATCGGCGCCGGGAGATGATGTCTGTGACCCTGATCGTCGGCGGAGGCCGGACACCTGGATGAGCCCCGGGGACATATCCCCAGTGAAGACCTCGACTTAAATACAATAAAACTTAAAATTAAACAAAATAACTATAATATAATAAAATACCTAACTACATAATACTATTATTGTTAGAAATTGCAACAATATAAAAATAGAAATATAATACATTTATACATTTAAAATTTAATTAAAACAATAAGTAAAAAAATAAATAATAATATCCTGGCCAGAGGAGAACTGGCCCCCCGACTGAGCCTGGTTTCTCCCAAGGTTTTTTTTCTCCATTCTGTCACAGAGGGAGTTTTGGTTCCTTGCCGCTGTCGCCTCTGGCTTGCTCAGTTGGGGACACTTAATTTCTAACGATTATCGTCAATTTGATTTCATATATACTATTTAAACTAAACTGAGCTAGACAATGACATCTCTGAATTCAATAATGAAATGCCTTTAACTGAAAATTGAGTGTTTAATCTTATTATTATACATTACTGACACTCTATCCTCCAATTTGATACTGTTAAGTGCTTTGACACAATCTGTATTGTTAAAAGCGCTATATAAATAAAGGTGACTTGACTTGACTTGACTTGACAAGTGATTAAATGATGATGAGCTAATCATTTACAAAACATGACTATACATTCATAGATGAATAATAAGTGATAATGTTTTTATCTGTTTTGTAGATTAAGTTATAAATCATTTACAAGTGATTAGATGATGATGAGCTAATCATTTACAAAACATGACTATACATTCATAAATGATTAAGTTATATGCTAACGATTTATAAATCTGTCATAAGTCATCTTTAAAAAAAATGCCATCATGAAATGACCAAACAGATCCTTAGTAAATGGTTAATAGTTACTAGTTAAGTTACTACTTAATATATTATTAATCACTTATAAATCATTTAAATGTCAACATTGTACTATTATCTCAATAAACATTATAAATCATTTACAAAACTTTCTGCATCCCCTAATCTAAGTGTAAACTACTCATCAGTTGTAAATGCTTTACAAATCTTCCGGTTACAGGTTGTTTGTGTGTGTGTGTGTGTGTGTGTGTGTATATATATTTACGCACACACAACCAGAAACCATAAGGTTTGTAAAACATTTACAACTGATGAGTAGTTTACACTTTAGATTAGAGGATGCACATTCATGCGTTTACACAACAGGTTTTGAATACTTTGTAATGTGTACTGCAATGTAAGGGCTGACTGGTGAGGGTGTAGACCAGTGATTTTCAATCCTGTTCCTCGGGACCCACTGCTCTGCGCATTTTGCATGTCTCTCTTATCTGACACACTCATTGAGTTCATGGAGCTCTTTCCTAATGAGCTGATGATCTGAATCAGGTGTGTAATTAGGGAGACATGCAACATGTGCAGAGCTGTGGGTCCCCAGGAACAAGTTTGAAAACCACTGGTTTAGAGCATGTATCAAACTGCCAAAGTCACATGATTTCAGTAAACGAGGCTTCGTTACGTTATAACTGTTTCGAAATGTTTATTGGGGGTGATGATGTCAGTGAATCAAACATAATCTTGGATCAGTTTTAACAATGGTCAAATATTTCAATGAATTAATTAAAAGGAAGCGTTGTAGTTAATATTCTCTTATTGGCCTGGTTAGACAGGCCCTGGGGTTTGTAAAAGCTGTTTTTATTTTTTTATTTTTTATTTTTTTGCATTTACACAGTTTTGACCAGCAGGCGTCACCAGCATGTGGTGTTTTGAGTGTTTCGAAAAAGTGAATCAGTTTTTCCATTCTGAAAGTCAGCAGTATGAAGAAAAAATGGATCCTCACAGACATGTTGCACAACGTATAAGACAAACACAGAGTTACACAGAGATAAACATTGCTTCTTGAATGAAAGAAACACAAACATACTATGATGACTATGTATTTTCAAATGTGTTTTTGAAAAACACTACATACCACCATGAGCTAGCTTCCACAAACACGTGCATAAGGAAGGCACAGAAAGTAATGGTGACCACTCCGTGTCTCGAGTCTGTGACTCCACCCCACACCAAGCGCATCAACTTCAGCTTGAACAACATTTGACCTGAAGAAACAAGATAAAGTGTTGCATTTCAGACAAGCTGTTACTCTATGTGCTAGTGGAGACATTTGAAGAACGTGTTTATCTGTGCAAAATAAAGAAATAGTTACAGGCAGCTTATATGTAATTTTGATCCCAGTTACTAAATGTGTGAAAGTGAAAAACACCACTTTGTATATGAAAAATTGCACTCCTTTAGACAGAGAGAGCCTAACCTGAGAGAGGTTTACAATCTAAATACATAATCTAGAAAACCTGTCTGTGTATCTCATATTTATATGAAATGGTATGAACCCCAAAACATACCTGTAGTTTAGACACACCAGTCTAAATCGTGAATTAGCTGAATGACTTCACAAATATGAAATGCACAATTGAAAATGCAAAGTATGAATTTATGTGTATCAGACAAAAAACATCAGTCACATCACTGCGACAAAGTCTGTCCCTCCTCCAAATGCAGCCTCCAAATATGTCCTTCGTGTCCAGGGCCATGAAGGATACAAAGAATGGATCCTTCAAGGACCAGACTATCCCAAGGTTCATTGCGTGACAACAGTATTTTTTTTAACACAATGCTGATTTACAGTTTCAAATGTAAATATTGAGTTTCAACTTACTCAAAAACATTCTAAACACTTTAAAGCGGTTCAAATCTTACTAAGATGCGATTTTATAGATAGTTTATACTTTTTATTATGTACATAATGGACCAAAGTGAACATGTTTAGACAGGTTGTGAACCCTGTTTTGTTTTCAAACAGTTGAATATAACTTTTCAAAAAAGTACAGTACAAACTTTACTGCCACTCAATCACAATTGCTAGGCGAAAAGAGTAATCCCCCTGTAAGCTAGACTGTCACATTTAACAACTGCAGTCCCTGAATTGGGATGCAGCAATAAAAAAACATTTACGAAAATGCAACCATTTCCAAAAAAAATTCTATTATATATATATATATATATATATATATATATATATATATATATATATAGATAGATAGATAGATAGATAGATAGATAGATACCATATATATAGATACCATATATATAGATACCAGATACAATACTGATTTTGGTGTTAACTCAATATTTTAAAAAAAATGCTGTTTATCACGTTTTGAAACCAAACTCTTCATATGAAAACAGCTGTTTGGTAGCAGCAAACTGCTATGAGTCTGATGGTAGCAGCAGACAACATAATACTGTTGCACCATATGAGACCAATGAACCAATGGTGGCTCAAAAGCAGGGACTTTCACCCTCTGGGCAACCCAGAAAATGTGGAAAAGACCCAGATCCTTGACCCAGGGGTTCCACGCTTGGTGCATGTTGCTGTCACAAGACAATCATGACAGACAACTACTTTACGGGCTGGGGAGTTGTCTTAGATGGCCGTTCAGCTCACAGTCTCTGGAAAGGCCATCATCTCACGTGGCACATATTGTATATTGCCTGAAGATGAAGGCTGTACTTGCATTCGTGCCACCTTTTCAGGAGCAGCACACCTTGCTTTGGGTGGAAGGCTAACTACACTCACTGAGGGCAGTTTATATTCCAGGGTGTTCAAACCTGAGAGCAGACATCCCGTCGACGCAGGGGTTGAGGTTCGGGGAGTGGAGACACTTCCAGCAGGTGGTGGAGTTGATGTGGCAGAGATTCAGCCAAGCGGAGGTGGATTTGTTTGCCTCAGTTGATACAGACGTTGCCAAGGTTGCATCTGTATGATTATTTCTCAATAGCTCTATTCCCAGGAGTTCTAGCAAGGGTTCACCAAGATGGAATACGCCTGTTGCTCGTAGCCCCATTGGTTCTTGGACCTTGTATATTTCCTAGATTGTGCTCCATGAAAGATTCCCATCCCTATCTCAAGTGTCGGGCTTGATTCACTACACTTGGCCCAAGATCTGAAAACTGTGGGTCTGGCCCCTGAGGCGGACCACCTTATAGACTCTGGTCTCTCAAATGTGGTTGTTGAGACCATATTGAATGCTAGAGCCCCCTCCACAAGGAAACTATTCGCCCTGAAATGGCAGCTAATTCTGTAACCTCGTCCTGCAAAGATTTTGCCCCTGGACTGGCCAAAGTAATTCTGCACTCTAGACCAGAATAGGTTCCGAAGGTGCCCTCTTCGACCACTCAGCCAGTTGTACTTCAGGCCCATTTCCCTCTTGAGTGGCTTAAATCTAATCAACTTTTGCTATGCTTTGGTGGACACATCAAGGGTACTGCAGTCTTCAAGCAGTGTCTATCGCACTGGATCACATACGCGATTTCCCTGACCTGTGAGGCACATGGGTTGCCTTCGCCTCTAGTATTTAGAGCCCACTCCACTCCACGCATTCTATTAGGGTACGTCTTTGCAAGATGTTTGTGCTACAGCAGTCTGGTCCCCTCCCCACACATTCATATGGTTTACAGTTTGGATAAAGAATCAACCTTGTGTATACCATTGGTATAGTGTATACTATAACGTTCCCTTAGTATCAACACCAAGGCCCAGCATCAAAGTTCCCTTGAAAGGGAACGTCTCCGGGTTACATATGTAATCCTTTTTCCCTGAGAAGGGAATGAGACCCTGCATCATGTTGCCATACTTCAACATGATTTCACTTGTGCTTCAGATACCGGTGCAAACTGGAAGCATTCTCATAGTGTCAACACCAGGATGCAGCATCTTGTTCCTGTCTCACAGGACCAGGATTATATACATAACCTGGAGACATTTTCTAAAGTGAAGTCATGTAAAACCTTTCTATCAAGAGAGTACGAAGCAGGGATGTGACTAAACTCTGCCAACAGGGGTACTGACTGTGACCCATCATATAATTTAACCTTAATTAAACTGTGTACAAAATGTTTCACTCAAAAACATTAAAAGCAATCAGCGTAAACCACTTCCTAAATAAGTAACTTTTATAAGCTTTTAGTGAATTAAAAATATAAAAGTTAAAAGCTGTCACCCAGTATTAAAAAGTGTATAATTAAGTTCTACCATAATAAGATGCAAGCTCTAACATGCAACACATAGCTGTCCTGCTTAATTGTTTGTGCAAAGCAGACCCACTGCATAATTCACAAGGCTCTTTTTTCTGTAGATGAGGTTTTAAAGTAAACTCATTGCACATTAAACCAATCCAACAGCCACTGCAATTTGAATTGTGTGCACATAAAAATAAAGAGTGATTGCTCGAATCTAAGAACCCAAATTCCTGATGTTTTAAAGCAAAACCAAGTTTGAAAAGCTTGAGACATTTTAAGAATTTCTGCAACTTTTTTAGCTACAACTCTAGCTCTTGTATTTACAAACACTGTATTAAAGCAACTGTATGTAAATGTTTTTACCTTGAAATACCAGTTTCAAAAACATACTGATGGTACACTGGCTTCTAATAAGCCAAATGCCTTCTGTTTCTTTCCTGTGTTCCCTGTGAAACAGTAATGCTTAGTTCCAGTTGTGAGGCACATGTTCTTTTTTCTCATCCAGTGAATTCATACACAGAGAAAGAACCTTCAGTTAAGCTTATTAAGAATAAGCTAAATGTAAAAATTAAGAAAGGGAGTAAACATTTGTTTGACTCTTCAATAAAAGTAATCCAGAAAATATTTAAAGTTTGAATTAATTAATGATTATCCAGTTGTATACTTGGTGTATGCTAATGAATTTCAAGATATGATGTCCAGAGTACTCACTCCCTTCTTACTTGCTGACACAAACAAATCTGTTTTGTTGTTGTTGTTGTTGTTGTTGTTGTTGTTGTTGTTTTACATCTGTAACAATATATGCCAGTGTAACACAACAATATTTTAGTTACATGTATTTTACATATGATTAATAGTACATAAATAAATAAAGAGAAAGAAAGAAGAAAGAAAGAAAGAGAAAGAAAGAGAAAGAGAAAGAAAGAAAGAAAGCACAGGTTAATTCAGGCAGTAACACAACAGCAAAAGTTGGAAATACAAAACATGCATAAAACGAATCATGATTTGACAATAAGTAATTTAAGTAAAACAAATGGGGGGTGTGGGGGATGGATAGGTCGTGTCAAGCTATTTTATATTTTCTGTGTCGTTCATTACATTGTAAAAATATGGATTTGAAATAAAGGATGTAATGGGTGTCCAAATATTCATAAAAGAAAAAAAGTTTATCTTTCAACATATAGGTTCTGTATCTTTTCCATCACTAAACAGAAGGACATGTTATTGATCCACTTTCTTCCGGTACAAAGCTATTAGATGTTCTGAAGTGTACATGTGTCAGTAAGTTTACAAGTGCTGCCACGGTATACAATATTCTCAGGAATAATTCTCAAAATAAAAACTTCTGATTTCATGGGTAGATTTATAGATACCATCTGAGAAGAGAAGATAAGAGACATAAGATAAACTTTATTGTCCCGAAGGAAATTTGTGTTGGACACATACAATACGATATCTGCTGTTTTACACAAATAACACACTACGTTCATATACTACATACAGCGAACCGTCTCTGCCCTCCCCACAATATAGAGTGAAAAACTAAACTGCACCCTACCTATTGTGCAACACACCTTTAATCATCATGTTTATATATATTTGCACACAGCAGATGGAGGGAAAATTAAAAAAAAAAGGTTATTATAATTGTTGACCTCTAGCTAACTTATCATTTAATGCTTTCATGGACAATGGGACAAAGGAGTTCTTAAAACAATTAAGCCTACACTGAAGAACTCTGAAGCGTCTTCCCGAGGGAATAAGTTGGTACTCAGAGTGAAGGACATGAGTGGGATCTGAAATAAGTATAACAGCCTCTTTCCCAAACTCCTGCACCTTAAGGCAGTTCCACAAACCAAATTTTTAACCCCAAAGTGGCTTTAACTGATACACATTACTCCATTAGTCATGTCACATTAAGCAAACATGATATTTACACGCCTCTTAAAATTGTGAAAGATAAACTACACTGAAATCGATGAACATGATTACATACCAAATGGATCATTAAAAGGTATGTCCTGTGCAGCTGTAAAGGTTGGGCATTGAATATGAAGCAGACATTGTCCAGATCCAGAACAAGTTGTGTTCAACATTTCAGTGTATAGGTTAATGGCCCAGTAACACTCATGATAGGTTTTGTGATGTCATTACCCCTGTATGACCATAACCCACATTTTAAAAGGGTCATGAACTGAGAAACCAAAATTCCATTGATGCTTTGACATATAAGAAGTCATAGTACTATAAAAACATCCTGTAAGTTTCAGAACTCAAAACTTTGTCGTTAGTCTAAAAACAGCTTATACTGAAGGCAGTCTGCCAAAACGACAGCTTGTGGAATGTTCTACTCTATGATGTAATAGTGTGGATAATCATTGTCTCTGCAGAAGAAGATCAACGCCTGGTTCTACATCACTGCTTGTTTAGCCCGCCCACCGATCCGTGCATGTAGTGTTTACAAGAGAGTCAAACGCAAAACCAAATGATAAAGATGGCTCAGAAGACAAGAAGACGCTGTGCAGTGCCAAGTTGTGGGAAAAACACAGTGTTTGCATTGCCTTCCTTCTGATCCCAACGTTGGGAAAGAGTGAATGAACTTTATTTTTAATGAAGATCTAGACCATGTCAGTAAGAACTTGGTCCTTTGTTTACTTCATTTTACTGCGGATTGATTTACAAACAAGGCACAATTCGACGCAGGATTTTCAGAAAGATTAAAACTAAAAGACGATACTGTGTGACAACAGTGGATCCGACAGTAATGTCTCAACACTAGTGTGAGTAACTGTTTTTATTACGTGATCAGTATTGCTTTGTCTCTTTTTACAGATCGTTTGATATTTATTGAGTTATGCATTTTTGACCTAAATCACAGCAGCGTCCATCTGTGAAAGACGCAGACTGTCAAACATACTCATCTATTAGCCAATCACAGCAGTGGGCGTTTACTTCCGAGTCTACAATCCACCACACCTATTCAAACAGAGCATTCTGATGAGGGGGGTCAAAACAGGGCAGAAAATAGCCCATTATTTCAAAATTATTATATATTTTGATGTCAAAATCTTGATAACATTATAACTGGGTAAAATAAAAAAAACATGACCCCTTTAAAATAGAACCATATGGAGACATTTGTTATGTTCATACATGAACTGAATTAAAGTATAAATTTACATAAAACTAATTTTCAGATCTGTTGTGAAATTAAATTTTTATTTTTTATTTTTTCAAGCCTTATGCTAAATTGCTCCAATATGCATTTTCAGCTGTTATATATTACATAGGCAGGTGTGTGCCTTTCTGAATCATGTCCAATCAGTCAACTGGATTTTTCATGGATGCCATTCAAAGTGTAGAAACATCTCAAAGATCATCTCTAAAGAGTAGTAACAAAGGGATACGTCTCTCAGCTACTATTTGCCATTTGTAAAATAGATGATGAATGCCTTAAGATTGTCTTATAGATGAAGTGCAATGCAAACAAAGGATATGGCTAAAATGTTATCCTTATGAAGAGATCTCCTTGAGCAAATAAAGATTTAAAACACAAAATTTAATGATGAACA
Source organism: Spinibarbus caldwelli (assembly GCA_039654775.1). NCBI lineage: Eukaryota > Metazoa > Chordata > Actinopteri > Cypriniformes > Cyprinidae > Spinibarbus > Spinibarbus caldwelli. Next base: position 1,561,022 of record CM077249.1, on the reverse strand, counting down.
GGTTAACCTGACACAGGTAGATGGCGTCATAAACAACTAGTTATACAGAGTCGTATACTAGTCTTTAGATAGATAGATAGATAGATAGATAGATAGATAGATAGATAGATAGATAGATAGATAGATAGAAACAGTTGGATAGATAGTTTATAAAACTTACAAGATGTTCCTACACTGATGTCTGTCCAGGTCGATGGAAATGTAATTTGTTATCGTGTTTGCTTCCTGTTTTTTCGTCTCAGGAAGACCTCCGCTTTGGGCTCTGTATGGTTATTAACATAAGACTGACTGATAGATTGGTTTATTTAAAAAAAAATAATAATAAAAATAAAAAATAATAAAAAAAATTAAATTAAAAAATATAATCCCACTGAGTGTTTCTTAAAGTTGTTCATAGAGAATACTCCCAATGCTATTGCAGTTGACTCGTGCTAGTTGTCTGGATATTTCTACAATTCTTTCCAAGATCCATAAAAATGTAAGTTTAGGCAGAAAAAAATAAATCCACGTCTACATGTCACAAAAACCACACAGGTAGTTTCCCCAAGGCTATTCCAGGAGACATAAACTCTTCATTCTCAGCGTCCTCGATCAATAAATATTACAGATTCTGCATCTCACGTAGATATGACACTACTAATCCGCAAAATATCACAGGCTCTTCAAAGCAGTTCACACTCTTGCTGAGAGTAGATGTCCAGTTTTGTGCTGCTGCGTTCAGAGTGTGATGAAGCGTCTCCCGCACCGCTGTAACAAATTGCACAAGGAGTTTATCATCTTCACGCTACAAACTCCGCCTGTGATGCGTGTGGGAACGCTGCGCGGGCACTTATATTGGGCTTCCTTATTACCTGTATCAGCAACAAATACGAAAAATATAGCCTATTTAGCCGTGTATAGTTTACATTTGCAAACATTTCTTTTGCCATTAATTTTAATAATCTAGTGAAACATTTGCATTTTTTAATGAATTTAATAGAAACTGGTATAAACAATGAATTAAGTATAACACATAGCAATTAAAAAAATTATATATATATATATATATATATATATATATATATATATATATATATATATAATTTTTTTTTTAATTGCTATGTGAACTGAGATTTAAACGTCTGTTGCTGTTCATGATGGGAAAAAAAAAAGTGCAGATCGATGGTCTATGAATTAATGCATGTATCAGAGTAGCATAAACTAGACTAGATTAGTCTAGACTAGAGGGTGACACGGAAGTGGATTTTCAAACCTCTCCCGTCCCACTCCCAAAAAAAAAAATCTCGTCCCGTCCCAATCCCACGAAAAAACTGGGGGGAAAATCCCGTCCCGTTCCAATCCCGGAAGAATGACTCCCATTCCCTCGTGTTGTGTTTTTTTTTTTTTTTTGTACAGTAAAAATACAGTACAGATCACAGCGTGCCCACCTTAGTTGAATAAAAATCCAAAATGTAGTTTTTTGTTATTATATTGAACTGAAAGCCAGCTTAAACAATGCACAGTGTGCATTGCACACACATTAAATTTCTTGTAAATCATCCATGCCAACACACACATTTTCTATTTGATTATTATTATTATTTATTTTATTTTTTTTTTCATTTGAAAGTAGACATTTTAGTCTATAGATATTTTTTCATAGACGGAGTTTCGAAGTTTCTAAGTTCACAGAGACCTAGACGGCAGAAAGCGCGTCCTGTTTACTTTAATTACTTTACAGAAGCGCAACGTTTCGTTGTTATTCTGAGTGCACACAAATAAACGTAGAGTCTTTACAGATTCGAAAGATGTATTAGGCTACTTTTATCTGTATGACCAAAAATTACGGAGATTTTAAGAGCAAGTGAGCGCACCGGCGCCTGTCCTGCAGCGAGCGCGCTATTCAGCTTCCACTCTCCAAAACTCCGTGCGCGTTTTACTTTCACGTTCAAATGAGCTCGGCGTCAAGCAGTTGTTTGTTTTTAGGTCGCTTGAGTTTTCACTCTTTCCCTCACTTTCCTCCGCTTTTAAATAGCTTGTAAAAGCACCGTGCACATTTTACTTTCACTTTTAAATTAGCGGCAATTTGGCATCAATTGCCGAAAAATACAAAATACAACATAACTTTTATTAACAAAACGAATAAAAATACACCATACTATATGCCTAATATAAAATAACAAATAACTTACAAATTTTAAATAGGCTAGGTATACAAAACTGAAAATCAGTAAAGACTGAGGAACAAATAATTATAAAACGTAGAACGTTTATTAGCAAAACGATTAAGAAAGTTTGAAGGCACAGACTGCATACACCTTGATGTAAAAATAATGAGGGAAAAAAATCACACAGTTTAAATAAAATAAAAAATCAGCAAATACGTGGAACCAAATAAATGAGAAACAAATGTTTCTCTGTCGTTCGTTCGGTGTGCTGCATAGTGCAGCCGCGTTCAGTTTTAATTGTAGTGTCTGTTCTCTAACTAAACTAAATAATTTTTATTACTATTAAAAAAATCAAAATGACGGTGAGGGACGGTGCCGCGGTGGGCAAGTGACGTAACCGGTGTTGCGGCTTAACACCGGTATCACCGCCAACACCGTCTATCGCAGCAAGCCTAATTGAGTGGCCATGTGAAGTTGCTACTACATACATCTTTCAGATGAAAAGTCATATTTGAGGTTGATGAATGATAGGTGAGCGTTTGGATGTCCTGCCCGAGTACTGTATTACCACATAGACCAGCCGTTAACAATCTGTCCGTCACAGACTGCGTCATTCACTTAACCAGCCACACCAAAGCAAACAGCAGGAGAGCATAAAGAGACAGGGCAACTAGAATTGAGTTCAGAATTAAAATATACAGTTTATAGTTTATTATATAAAAGGTATATTTGTGTATAAAGTTGGGTATCATTACTATTCCCGGTCCCGCCCACTCCCGCTGACATTTTTTCCTGTCCCTTCCCAATCACGTGATTCGTAGCGATTTTGTTTGCCATCCCGCGGTATTCCCGTGACCCGTGGGATTCCCGAAAAAATGTCAGCCTCTATTCTAGACTAGAGTAGACTAGAATAGAGTGGGTGAAACGCCTCCCTTAAAGACTCTGTAATTTATTTATTTATTTTTTTGTGAAACAAAAGTCAAATGTGTCCATGTCACGATTCTCATGGGGAGACGGAGACCAGGAACGGGGAGACATGAATAATCCTACTAAGGTCTTTAATGAAATCAAACAGGGAAGTACATCACAGGCTGGAAACACACACACGACAGACAGAGATGACGTTTAATACTCGACAGGAAACACAGGGCAGGACACACTATAAGTACACGACGTAACTAGATAATTAAACACACACAACTGAAACATAAATAACTAATAATCACAGGAACAGTAAACTAACCAAATATGGGCATACAAGAGGAAGGGAAACACAAGACAAACAAGACAATCCTGACATTACGCCCCCACTCTGAAGGCGCGTCCTCGCGCCATATACCATCCAATGGGGAGGGGGGTGGGTGGGTGCTCTGGAGGCCTCCAGGAACAGGAACACATACACAGGACAGATGGCCTCCAAGGTGGCGCCCATGGTGCATCAGGGAGTTCAGGAGGCCATGGCGGTGCAAGGAGCTCAGGAGGCCATGGCGGTGCAGCCTTTGAAGGAACTGGAGCCTCCCCTGGGCTCGACTCGGGAACTGGAGCCTCTCCTGGGCTCGACTCGGGAAATGGAGCCCTTCCTGGGCTCGACTCGGGAACTGGAGCCTCTCCTGGGCTCGACTCGGGAACTGGAGCCTCCCCTGGGCTCGAATGGGGAACTGGAGCCTCCCCTGGGCTCGACTCGGGAACTGGAGCCTCCCCTGGGCTCGATTCGGGAACTGGAGCATCCCCTGGGCTCGATTCGGGAACTGGAGCCTCCCCTGGGCTCGACTCAGGAAATGGAGCCCTTCCTGGGCTTGACTCGGGAACTGGAGCCTTTCCTAGGCTCGACTCGGGAATTGGAGCCCCTCTTGGGCTCGACTCGGGAACTGGAGCCCTTCTTGGGCTTGACTCGGGAACTGGAGCCCTTCTTGGGCTTGACTGGGGAACAGGAGCTGGAGTCTTCCGTGGGTTATCCTCCGGAACATGAGCCCCAATAGGGCTAGGCTCGGAATCCGAGGACCATTCTGGGCATGACTGGGGCTGAACAGCACTCTGTGTGCTGGCTGAGGTGTCAGGGGCCCTCTCATGGGTACACTCGGGAACCACTTCTGTCGGGGCATCCTGATAAGCAAGTGGCTTGGGAATGGCCTCCTTAGCCATGACAAGAGAAGCTTCTTGCTCCAGCGAAACCCCCACAGACATGACATGACCGACAAGACCGACTTGAATGGGTTCCGGAGGACTGGACAAGACTACAGGGGACATGACCTGACTTGCGTTCGAGGAGCGGGCACTGGAGGGCGCTCTGGCAGGCGCTTTCGAGGAGCAAGCACTGGAGGGCGCTCTGGCAGGCGTGTTCGAGGTGCGGGCACTGGAGGGCGCTCTGGCTGGCACGTTTGAGGTGCGGGCACTGGAGGGCACTCTGGCAGGCGCATTCGAGGTGCGGGCACTGGAGGGCGCTCTGGCAGGCGCATTCGAGGTGCAGGTACTGGAGAGAGGAGTGGAACTGAGAACCCCGGGGGCAGCTCCATGTCCAGGCGTGCCAAAGGAGCAGCGGCCGGTGGGCTTGCGTGAGCCGCGGGCGAACGGCGGCGTGCATAACTTCGCCGCGGGCGGCCGCCTTGAGTAAACAACGAACGGCAGCGGGCTTGGCAGCCGAACCGGGTACCAGCCGCAGACGGCAGCGGCCTCGGGACTTGCCGTCACGGCGGGAGACAAAACCAAACAAAACAAAAACTCTTCACAAACGGAAACAAAACACGGGAAAAGGGAGCGCCGCTTACTTCTGTTTAGGTCGAGTATTCTGTCACGATTCTCACGGGGAATGTGTTGTGCTGCTGAGAGGTTTGCGATTGTAGCTCCGATTTTTTATTGAATCTCTACCTTGCTTTCACTCTCTGTTGTTTAAAGTGATAATATATAACTTAATTCCCACCATATTTCTGGTATTATCTATCAAACTAATCTAACTAATTTTATCATTCGCTTTTAAAACCACGAGTGCAGCGCGTGTGCAGCGCGTTAGCACTCGTTAGCCGGTTAGCTTGTTACTCGCGGTTCCTTTCGCGTTTCTGTTCGAGCCTATTATTGTTTTCTTTTTTTTTCTGCTCCGTTTTTCATTTCTCTCTCGCTCCGTTTTTCACGAGTTCATCAAACAACAGTGGTAAGTGGTAAGTTAAGTTGGTATCATTCATCAATCACGGTGAGTAATGGCTTCTTCTCCTGCTATTGTTGTTTGCACCACCTGCCACATGTACAGTTTATCTGTCTCTGTCAGCAGCGAGGGATTCACATGTGATAAATGCAGGGAAATAGTTAGGCTGACAGAGAAGATTTTAGAACTAGAGGCACGCATCCAAACTTTAGTTGAGGATAGTAAGAATGTGAGGGCTGTAGATACTGCTTTGGATGCGACTACCTCAGGGACTCCTGTACATTGTTCGGTTCCGGCATTAGAGCCCGTGCAGCAGGGCAACTGGGTGACTGTGAGACGGCATAGTCGCGGGTCAAAACACCGCTCTTCCATTCCGATCAAAACATCAAACAGGTTCTCCCCACTCAGTGACGCACCCGCTGAGAAACCTGATGTAAGTGCTCTAGTTATTGGCGATTCTATTGTACAGAATGTGAAAATAGAGACACCAGCCACCATAGTCCAATGTTTACCGGGAGCCAGAGCGCCTGACATCTTGGCAATTTAAAAGTGCTGGCTAATGCTAAACGTAAATTCAGTAAGATTGTTATCCACGTCGCCGCTAATGATGTTCGACTTCGCCAGTCAGAGATCACTAAAAATAATGTTAAAGAGGTGTGTGAACTTGCAAGGACGATGTCGGACACTGTAATATGATCTGGTCCCCTCCCTGCTTACCGTGGCGATGAGATTCATAGCAGACTGTCGTCACTCAATGGCTGGATGTCTAAGTGGTGCCCGCAGAATAACATAGGCTTTATAGACAATTGGAAGAATTTTTGGGGCAGACCTGACCTGTTGAAAAGAGATGGTGTTCATCCCTCCTGGGGTGGTGCCGCTCTTCTCTCTAGAAATATGGCACATAGTCTTAAGAGTTCGTACTTGACTAACTAGGGCCCAGGTCAGGAAGCAGACAGACTGGCTAAACCGACTGTCTGCTAGCCACCTCACGCCACAGAAGTCAGTTAATTCTCAGCACATAGAGACTCCTTCACCTAGATATCACACTATAGAGACTGTGTCTGTTCCCCGTACTAGAAAACACAGAAAACGTCCAAACCAAAGTAATAGTAACAATTTAATTGATGTTCAACAAATAAAAAATGTTTACAATACAGAGAAATTATTGATAAAACTTGGCTTACTGAATATGAGGTCCCTTTCTACAAAAGCACTATTTGTAAATGATTTGATCAATGATCATAACCTAGATTTTCTCTGTTTGACAGAAACATGGCTAAAACCAGATGAATACATTACTTTAAATGAGTCTACCCCCCAAGATTACTGCTATAAAAATGAGCCACGTCCAAAAGGTAAAGGAGGAGGTGTTGCTACAATTTATAGCAATATTCTCAGTATTTCTCAGAGGGCAGACTTTAAGTATAACTCGTTTGAAGTTATGGTGCTGCATATAACATTATCTAGAGAAACACGTGTTAGTGATAAATCCCCTGTGATGTTTGTACTGGCTACTGTGTACAGGCCACCAGGGCACCACACAGACTTCATTAAATAATTTTCTGATTTTCTATCTGAGTTAGTACTGGCTGCAGATAAAGTCTTAATTGTTGGTGATTTTAATATCCATGTCGATAATGAAAAAGATGCATTAGGATCAGCATTCATAGACATTCTGAACTCTATTGGGGTTAGACAACATGTTTCAGGACCTACTCATTGTCGAAATCATACTCTAGATTTAATACTGTCACATGGAATTGATGTTAGTGGTGTTGAAAATCTGCAGCAAAGCGATGATATCTCAGATCATTATCTAGTCTTGTGTAAACTCCATATAGCCAAAACTGTAAATTCTACTCCTTGTTACAAGTATGGTAGAACCATCACTTCTACCACAAAAGACTGCTTTGTAAGTAATCTTCCTGATTTATCTCAATTCTCAAAACTTGATGCTGTAACAGAAACTATGGACTCTCTCTTTTCTAGCACTTTAGATACAGTTGCTCCTTTACGCTTAAGGAAGATCAAAGAAAACAGTCTGACTCCGTGGAATAATGAGCACACTCGCACCCTAAAGAGAGCAGCTCGGAAAATGGAGCGCAGCTGGAGGAAAACAAAACTAGAGGTATTTCGTATAGCTTGGCGGGAAAGTACCCTATCCTACAGAAAAGCATTAAAAACTGCTAGATCTAATTACTTTTCGTCTCTTCTAGAAGAAAACAAACATAACCCCCAGTATTTATTCAATACAGTCACTAAATTAACAAAAAATAAAGCATCAACAGGTGTTGGTATTTCCCAAGAGCACAGCTGTAATGACTTTATGAACTATTTTACTTCCAAGATCGATACTATCAGAGATAAAATTGTAACCATGCAGCCGTCAGCTATAGTATCGCATCAGATAGTGCACTATAGATCCCCTGAGGAACAATTCCACTCATTCTCTATTATAGGAGAGGAAGAATTGCATAAACTTGTTAAATCATCTAAACCAACAACATGTATGTTAGACCCTATTCCATCTAAACCACTAAAAGAGCTGCTTCCAGAAGTCATAGATCCTCTTTTGGCTATTATTAATTCATCGTTGTCATTAGGATATGTCCCCAAAACCTTCAAATTGGCTGTTATTAAGCCTCTCATTAAAAAACCACAACTTGACCCCAAAGATCTAGTTAATTACAGACCGATCTCAAATCTCCCTTTTCTGTCAAAAATACTATAAACGGTAGTATCCTCACAATTATATTCCTTCTTAGAGAAAAATGGTATCTGTGAGGAATTCCAGTCAGGATTTAGACCGTATCATAGTACTGAGACTGCTCTCATTAGAGTTACAAATGACCTGCTTCTATCATCTGATCGTGGTTGTATCTCTTTATTAGTTCTACTGGATCTTAGCGCTGCATTCGACACTATCGACCACAACATTCTTTTGAATAGACTAGAAAACTTTGTTGGCATTAGTGGAAGTGCCCTAGCATGGTTCGAATCGTACTTATCTGACCGCCATCAGTTCGTAGCAGTAAATGAAGAGGTATCATATCGATCACAAGTGCAGTATGGAGTACCTCAAGGCTCAGTGCTAGGGCCGTTACTTTTCATGCTTTACATGTTACCCTTGGGAGATATTATCTGTTATGCTGATGATACTCAGCTCTATATTTCTTCACGGCCCGGTGAAACTCACCAAATTGAGAAACTAACAGAATGCATAGTCGATATAAAAAACTGGATGACGAGTAATTTCTTACTGCTAAATTCTGAAAAAACAGAGGTGTTAATTATCGGACCTAAAAACCCCACATGTAATAACCTAGAACACTATCTAACACTTGACGGCTGCTCTGTCAATTCTTCTTCATCAGTTAGGAACCTAGGTGTGCTGTTTGATAGCAACCTTTCATTTGAAAGCCATGCTTCTAGTATCTGTAAAACAGTGTTTTTCCATCTCAAAAACATATCTAAATTGCGACGAATGCTCTCAACGTCAAATGAAGAAATGCTAATTCATGCGTTTATGACCTCAAGGTTAGACTATTGTAATGCTTTACTGGGTGGTTGTTCTGCACGCTTGATCAATAAACTACAGTTGGTCCAAAATGCAGCAGCTAGAGTCCTTACTAGAACCAGAAAGTATGACCATATTAGCCTGGTTCTGTCAACACTGCACTGGCTCCATATCAAACATCAGATAGATTTTAAAATCTTGCTAATTACTTATAAAGCCCTGAATGGCTTAGCTCCTCAGTACTTGAGTGAGCTCTTATCACATTATAGTCCTCCACGTCCGCTGCGTTCTCAAAACTCTGGCCATTTGATAAAACCTAGAATATCAAAATCGACTACGGGTGGCAGATCCTTTTCCTATTTAGCACCCAAACTCTGGAACAATCTACCTAACACTGTTCGGGTGGCAGACACACTCTGTCAGTTTAAATCTAGATTAAAGACACATTTCTTTAACCTGGTTTACACATAACACACTAATACACTTCTATTATTCAAATCCGTTAAAGGATTGTTAGGCTACATTAATTAGATCAGCCGGAATGGGGAACACTCCTCATAACACACGATGTACTCGTTACATCGTAAGAAGAATGGCATCTATGTTAATATTTGTCTGTTTCTTTCTTATTCTGTTTCTCAGTCCGTGTCCGGATCAGATGGTGGATCGGCGCCGGAAGATGATGTCTGCGACCCTGATCGTCGGTGGAGCCCAGACACCTGGATGAGCCCCGGGGACATATCACCAGTGAAGACCTTGACTTAAATAAATAAATAAATAAAATAAAACAAAATAACTAAAAATATAATAAAATACCTAACTACATAATACTATTATTGTTAGAAATTGCAACAATATAAAAATAGAAATATAATACATTTAAAATTTAATTAAAACAATAAGTAAAAAAAAAAAAATAAATAAAAAATAAACAATAATATCCTGGCCAGAGGAGAACTGGCCCCCCGACTGAGCCTGGTTTCTCCCAAGGTTTTTTTCTCCATTCTGTCACAGAGGGAGTTTTGGTTCCTTGCCGCTGTCGCCTCTGGCTTGCTCAGTTGGGGACACTTAATTTCTAATGATTATCATCAATTTGAGTTCATATATACTATTTAAACTAAACTGAGCTAGACAATGACATCTCTGAATTCAATAATGAAATGCCTTTAACTGAAAATTGAGTGTTTAATCTTATTATACATTACTGACACTCTGTCCTCCAATTTGAAACTGTTAAGTGCTTTGACACAATTTGTATTGTTAAAAGCGCTATATAAATAAAGGTGACTTGACTTGACTTCACGGGGAGACGGAGACCAGGAACGGGGAGATGTGAATAATCCAACTAAAGTCTTTAATGAAATCAAACAGGGAAGTCACAGGCTGTAAAAACACGCGACAGACAGAGATGACGTTTAATACTCGACAGGAAACACAGGGCAGCCCATACGGAAATGTAATATATGACATATGTCTCTATATCAGTAGTGATGTTGTCATATATGTTACATATAAGGCAATATATTATTATCACATGTATCCATCTTCTGGATATATGTATGTGTATGTTTATAACATATATAAAATTCCCATAGTAAAATTTGTATATAAACATATATTTAAAGTATGTATATGGTTAATTTTTATATGATATTACATGTAATGACCATATATGTTAACAATATATATTAAAATGGTATATTCTATTATATGATATGACCATGTTACAGTCTGGGCAGGTGTGTTTAGTCAATACGGAACTGGCCTACACCTTGTGAATGGTACTGTGACAAGCCAATTCTACCTGAATAACATCATTAATCCAGTCATTGTGCCTCTGCATGAGCAACACAGGCCTGATTTAATCTTCATGGATGACAATGCCCCAGCTCCTCAAGGTCGCTTCATCAGGGATGAACTTTTCACATTTTTCATAAATTTCAGCTGATAGTCAAATATCCCTAACTTTTTGTGAGTATAGTGTATTTGTCATCTTATATGTAGTTAAACACTTTAAGACATAGGCAAGGTTCTAATTTAAAAGCAAAATTAAACTGGTACAGTGTTGGATTGCAAGATTTAAGCAGATTAAATGTATATATTTTAACACCATATTGACTAAAATCAAGTTTAGTTTACTGTACCACCCAACACTACCAAAGTTAACAATTGCTTTTAAATGTTGAGCACTTCCTGAAATACATATAGGGTTCAGACAATTTAATTTTTATTATGATACATTTAAGTGTAAACTTAATTCTGGGCCTAGTAAATCAATTTATTGTAATTATATTATAAAAACCTAACTTTTACTAATTTCTTACAGATGCAGTGATCCAGAAATCTCTTCACCGGGGGCCTCTTGGGGATGGCAATAAACCAAAAACTAACCAAGCTGTGGGAATACAAAACTGTAGACCTTTAGTTGAACCACTACAATTGGTTGATGTTCTGTTTCTTATGCCTGTTCAGTGTTTTAATCGGTTATATATGTAATTGTTTCTTATTTTTTTCTTTTTGATTGTGCAGCTCAATAAGATTTTTTTTTTTTTCTATTTAAATAAAGACTGTTTAAATAGATGTTACTTTTTGTAGCTTATTGCACATTTAACATTTTAGGCTTAAGACATGAAATGTGCAATGCACTGCAAATTTGTAGATACATACAACCTGTATTAAAAGATAATTTTAAAGATCAAAGATCACATATTAAAAGATCAAATATATGAAACCATATATTTCATAATTAAAAGATTGTCACGTCACATATATGTAAATAATTTGCTATGCATATATGTCTAATTTGTATATAACACATAATTAAAAAAGACATATCTCACGTACAGTATATTAATAATTATATGCATTCCATATATGGCAACAAATGTATTATACATACTTAAACATATATTTTTGTATGGTGTAGACGTATATGTCAATATATGAAATTGTTCCATTTTCTAATATGATTCATATATGAATAGAGCATATATAAAACATGTATAGCATATATGTGTATTTCGTATATGCACATATATTACATTTCTGTATGGGAGGACACACTATAAGTACACGACGTAACTAGATAATTAAACACACACAACTGGAACATAATTAACTAATAATCACAGGAACAGGAAACTAACCAAATATAGGCATAAAAGAGGAAGGGAAACACAAGACACACAAGACAATCCTCACAGTCCAGAATAGTTATCAGTCAGTCATTTTGAAAATATAATTCTGTTTTTCTTAAATAACACATACTCCCTATTTACAGACCTTACTATTCTCATATCATATATAACTGATCACAGTTATATATGATATGAGAATAGTAAGGTCTTTGTTTGTTCTACAAAACAACAAGCTTTAAAACACTTGTTTTCTTACTGCTGAAAATTAGATCATTTACAGTGAAATCCGTTTTCACCTGTGTAAGCTCTTGTCAATGTAGTCCATAGTTACAAAAAAAACAAAAAAAAACAATCTTGACTTTATGTAGTGGTTATTTTATGAAAAACAGTAGGAGGTGTAGTATTACCCCACTCTATATAAAATTACTGTTATAATGACACTTTCATGCAGCATTCTTCACTCATTCCAGGTAAATCCTAAGGGATGATGGCAACAGTTGTTTCGTTTTGAGGTCTCAAATCTATCTGAACAGGAAAAGACTTAAATAAAAAAGACTACAAATGCTCTCTGAAATGCATCTGAGATGGACTGCAATCTGATTAGAGAATCCACTTCAGGTAGTGCTTGGAGACTCCAGATACCTAATGTGAATGGATCTTTGTTGTTCAAGCCCCATGTAAATTTAAAGGGGTGGTTGACTATTTTTTATTTTTTTTTCTAAGCTTGATTGTGTTTATGGGGTGCAGTCTAACATGTTAATGCTTCGTTAAAAAAAAAAAAAAAAAAAAAACCAAAACAAAAAAAAAACATTTTCACATAGTTTACCTTTATTCCACACCGCTTTGTCCCTTCTCTGAAAAACGCGTCGATCATTTCATGTTTCTGTGAAGCCCCTCCCTCAGAAATACACGATGGCTCTGACTGGTCAGCTGGTCCAGTGTGTTGTGATTGGCTAAACCACCTCTAGAGCGCGTCTGAAGGTCCCGCCCCTCAGCTCAGCAGCATGTGCTCCGGTTGTATTGTAAACAATGACATCGACTATATTGCTTATCAATTTGAGCCCGATTGAGAGGCAGAGGATATTAGTGAAGATCGCGCAGAATCTGTGCAAGCACGGCTCTTAATGGTAGGACTAAGACACAATGTTATTTGTAAATGCTACTATGTTAGCTTTTAATATACAGTTTTATTCTGATTAAAGATTTAATACAATACGGCAACCGCACACGCGTCCATGTATAACACTTCTTATAGCTATGTGAAAAGTGTATTCACTGAGCTGATGATTTGAATGAGAGAGAGAGAGAGAGAGAGAGAGATGTGCGGAGCAGGGAGACGCAAGCAACAGTATTAAGAACCGCTGTTTTAGAACATTGATTTTGAAACTTGTGAATCCATTAGAATGGTTAGAAGACAGAATCGCGATTCATATATGAATAGATTTTTACGTGCAACCCTAGTTTTCTCTTCCTCTTCTCTAAAGCAGCGCAGCATAGCCCTTTGTTGTGTGTTCCCGGGGGGCGGGGGTTTATCTGGGTTCGTGATGTAACAGACCCGGGAAGTAACTCTTTGTAGTCCCTACGAGCCGTTTTTGTAGGCATTAAACTGCCAGAATTTTAAAAGACATCTCCGTTTGCATTGAACTTTCAGCATCATAACTTTGCAGATATTGTTTATGCTCAAACAGCAACATTACACACTAACTAACTTTACAAAAGTGAAATCGCAATCAAGCAACCCTTTAACTCCCAAAATGGTAAGAAATGAGTGTGTGAGAGCATTACAGTACAACCACTGCTCCTGGAGACCTACTGTTCTGCAGAGTTTAACTCCAACCCTGATCAAACACACTTGAATCAGCTAATTAAGGTGTTCAGGATCACTTGAAAATTATAGACCGGTGTGTTGGGGCAGGTTGAAACTAAACTTTGCAGGACAGAGGGTCTTCAAGAGCAGCTTTGAAGACCGTTGCTCATGTTGCACGTTTATGCTGATAATTTTTGAACCAGTTGGCCTAGAAATAACAAAACACTTTTCCAATTCATTCCTTTACTGATACAGGACAGAATGGACACTGGTTAAATATTTAGCTGTTTTCTAGATGTGTTGAATATAAAAGAATAAGTCAACCTGTGCTGTTTTTTTTTTTTTTTTTTTTTTTTTTTTTTAGTTGTTCAGTAAGATGGAGACTTTGAAAAAAAAAAAAAAAAAAAAAAAAAAAACATTTATTTAAGGTTAAAGTACTGCTGAAATCTATATTAGACCAGACAGCAAACCCATAACTGACCATTTTCATCTGCTGATAACTATGACTTTTGGTGGAGCCTATATTTCAAGGGCTTAAATTAACCACAAGATACAGATAAATATTGCATATTTAACATTTGTAGTTACTGTTAGTTTGGATTCTTTCAACTGTTGTCACCGTTCACTGAATAAACAAAAGACAAAGTCCCATGCCGGACTCTTCCCTCACACACACATGCAACAATCTCACTCTCCTGAATATCATTTACAATCACCTTTCATTACCCCAGTCATCAAGGACTTCCCACCACTCAATCTCTGGCCTCCACTGGGATACAGATTTCCGTTGGATACTTACCATCACGGACTTACCTGTTCTCCTTTGTGTATCTCCAGTGATATTTTGCTGTGTTTGTCTCCATCATTGATCTCCTGCAATAATTCCCTTCATAGTACTTCAGCATTTATCTCTGCGTTGTAAGATACAACTATTTGAAAATCTGGAATCTGAGGGTGCAAAAAAAAAAATCTAAATATTGAGAAAATCACCTTTAAAGTTGTCCAAATGAAGTTCTTAGTAATGCATATTATTAATCAAAAATTAAGTTTTGATATATTTATGGTAGGAAATTTACAAAATATCTTCATGGAACATGATCTTTACTTAATATCCTAATGATTTTTGGCATAAAAGAAAAATGGATAATTTTGACCCATGCAATGTATTTTTGGCTATTGCTACAAATATACCTGTGCTACTTATGACTGCTTTTGTGGCCCAGGGTCACATATTACACTCTGACATTATTTGAACTGTAAACTTTAATCATACTGTGATCATTTGGGGGTCTGTGACAGATTAAGGATGCCATGTGTGTGAGTTTTAGCTGTCTGTGTGAATATGAAGAACTTCTATATTCAGTAAATATTCTCAAAGCAGAAATGTGTGACACTGTGTTGCTGAGGAAAAGTTATGAACCATCAAATACATATGGCAGTACATTTCAAGCTGTTAGATAAATATTTTGTTGAATGAAACTATTTTGATTCATGTGCAGACATGTTCCAGATGTGAAAGGCAAGAAACTTATATACTCTTTCGTTTTATTTGATTACAGTTTTCCTCTATGAGTCTAAATGATTTTGCTTTGCAGACTATAAAAGGTCAGGTTAATTTTATTTGACCTACTTTATATTAAATGTCTTTAACTACTATGTAATAACATTTAAATTAATCATTTAATTGCATGCACATTTTGTACGTACATGTTTTTTTACATTGTAAATTTCTGTAGTTACATCTATAATTACACAGTTGATCCCTAACCAGTTCCCTGCACCCTTAAACATGCCACCAAGCCTGTGAAATCTATACGAAAATCAATAGGCAGCCAACTTATTGACAATCACATCTGGCTGATATTTTTAGTGTTCCTATATATCAGGGTGCTATGAGTGTTTCTAGGTGGTTACTTAATGGCCCAAGTCAAAAGAGCTAAAATATAGAATAATATTTATTATAATGAAAAATAGACTAAAATAAATTATATTTCATATAATATATTAATATCTCTAAAATATTAAGGGCATTTTATATTTTGTTCTGTAAACCATTTTGAAAAAAAAAAAAAATCAATAGATTACAGTGAAGGAGGAAATGACAATCAAAACGAACAGTAAACTACAAGCCCTATTGAAGAAAGAAGGGAAGGCCCCCCTTCCCTCCATTTTATAGCATTCTTGCAATTTCCCTGTGGCAAAGAGCCAGAACACAGACATTTAAAAGAGGACTAACTGTGTCAGGCATTAGCACAAACATTTCCCCAACCTTCAGACAAACTCCCTCCCAAGGAATGTTTAAAAGGGGCTGCAAAACAGAACCTTTCCTCCTCTGCCTGTATTTCTTCATGTTGGTTATAACTGTTTAAAAGGAAGAGGACAGGAAAGACTAACAGGTATAAAAAAAAAAAAAAAAGGTTCTGCTATGGATATCTATTTAATATAAAAGGCCTAACACTGCTACAGATAATAGAATAAAAGTGTTGGTGTTGTTACTTGTATTTGGTGTTGTTCATATTTAGTCAACACTCATACAAGTCCAAGCTGATAAACTACGACCACTTGCAGTCTTCCTCTTGGTTGGATGATCACCATTTTGTCAACTGTTTAGAGCAGGGGTGCATTTCCCAAGAGCATTGTAAACCTAGTAGATCATGGAAACCACTGGCACCTGTGGTCTCTACAAACAACTTAGGTTTGCAACGCTTCTAGGAAATGCAGCCTAGCAGAGTATGTTAACTTTAACAGTTTTATTTGAGGAATACATGACAAATACCATTTATTTACATGCTTAAGGATTTAACCATGTACAATCTAACATTGTTAGATTATTAAAATTTGCTTTAGCTACTTCAGATAGCTTATAAAATAATTATATATAAATACAAACTTACATAACTATATATAATAATTATATATTATATAAAACGTTTTTGTTGTTTTTAGCTGTTTAGATTCAATCTTTGTCATCATTACCACGTTTTTTTTTTTTTTTTTTTGTGAATTCATTATGTAATTTCAAAAGATTTATGTATGTATGTATGTATGTATGTATGTATGTATGTATGTATGTTATTACAGTATGTATTTATGGTAAAGTGGTTCTGTGCAGTTTTAAAGAGCATTTTAAAGCGCAGAGAAATACTGTTGTTTGGTATGAAACACAGACTAAAGACCACAGATCAGCCTTCTGGCAATGAGTGCAGAAAGGCAATTTCAGTAATGAAACACTCTTCAGATGAGCGTGTGGTTAAGGACAATATAAAGACAACTTTGCTGTATAGACAGTCTTTTTTCCGTAATCCTGAGTCCCTAGATGTTTTAGACATGTTCCCTAGACAGGAACATGCCTAGACCAAGACACACCTGGCACAAACCTCATATAAATCTTAGTCTGTATAGTACCTTTTGTCCTCTACGTTGCGATGTTGTAAGATACATTATTATTATTAGATTTTTTTTTTTTTTTTTTTTTTTTACTGTTGTTTATGTTTGTCTAAGTCTCCCTTTTTGAAAGGTTGAAAAAGATTTTTATCACTGTTTGGGGAAGACATCTAAACAAAAATTCTGGTCAGCCTACTTCAGACCCACGCTTATTGTGATTGCAAAGCATAAGCCCGTAATTACTGCACAGAATAACTCAACTAAGATACAGAAACTATGAAACTGGTGATGGTAATATTAAACAATAACACATAAGAGAATCATATAGGCACAAGCACCAAAGCACCTGTGTTGCTGTCTGATATAGCAGTGTCTCTGCATTCTCAGTCTAGATTTAAACGGACAGAGTGTATCTGCCTCCCAAAAAATGTTAGGTAGATTGTTTCAGTGTAAATATATTAAATATTATTAAATATATTAGTAAATATTATATTTCCTCTGACTATTAAGAGGAGAATCAAAATTCACTCTACATTTATTCTGTGATGTATCTGAGATTGCCTATTGATCGGTGGCCTACCGAATCATCAAGCATGGCAAGGTTCATAACTCATTCATCATAGCCTGATCTCAAGTGTACAATGTACACACCCTTGAACATTAGTAAAAGGAAATAATAAAATCAATTGTAAAATCAATAATAATAATACCAAAGATACACCAAGATCTTAAAAAAAAAAAGAAAAAATTTACACTTGTTCTGCCCTGAGATCTCAAGGTGTTAATTATAGGCTATGGTGCAGTCTTTAACACCTGTGACACAAGATGTTTCCTCATAGAGCTCCAGTATGGATCAGTCTGGACCTGTATCTTCTGTCTCGTACCCAACATTCTCTTCTGCCATCTCAGCCTCTAATTCTTACTTTCCTCTCCCTCATCTTCAGTAAATACAATAGTAAACAGGAAGTCCTGAAATTGGGCAGTGCATATCAAATAAAAAAAAAAAAACAATACATTTTCTCTTAATAAAATCTATCTATCGTGTTAGTCCAGTTTTTCAGACAGTGGTGGACTAACATTATATACCAACATCATGTGTTTTTCAGAACTGTTTGACCCTTAGAGTTACAGCTGAAATCAGTGTGCATAGTAATGTGCTTTTGAACACCTCAGACTCCAGAGGAATAAAGTGAAAAGTGAAAGTCGTGACGTATTGTCAAGTATGGTGACCCATACTTGAAATTGGTGCTCTGCATTTAACCCATCCAAGTGCACACACACAGCAGTGAGTAGTGAACAAACGCACACACACACAGAACACACACCTGGAGCAGTGGGCAGCCATTGCTCCAGCGCCCGGGGAGCAATTGGGGGTTCGGTGCCTTGCTCAAGGGCACCTCAGGCATGGTATCGAAGGCAGAGAGAGAGAGAGAGAGCAATTCCTGCCGGTGCGAGAATCAAACCGCCAACCTTCAGGTTACAAGCCCGACTCCCTAACCATCAGGCCACGACTTCCCCTTAAACAATTGTGGCCAGTACGGGAATATATGAATATATATCAGAAAATAAACAGAAATGGCATTTAAAAAAATTAATGATGCCCTAATATTTTACAGCACAGCATTTGGTCAAAATAACCTTCCTTCCTTCCTTCCTACCCTTCTTTCACTGAGTTGCAGACAGATGGAGTTTAAATTTTCATACATAGTGTCTGAAAGTCAGCTCGAATCTGTGTGGGAGTTGAATGAGGTACTGTTTCCTCTAGCCAAACAATCTTTCACTGCAACTATTTTCCTGCAGCCATGTCCTGTGAGGTTGTCTACAGTGCCATGGACCTTAAATGTCTTGTTAACATTGTTTACAGTGGAAAAAGCAACATCGTGGCTTCTGAAGATGTGCTTATTTTGCAATGCAGACGTAAGCTATTTTCTGTGAAAGTGCGAGACTTCGGATTCTGTACCTGCTATAGGTAAATAACTAGAAGAATAACAAAGTTTGTTAAAACTATTTGTGCTACAAACCTGTGTTGATGATTATGATAATGAATTATAATAATATGATAACAAATAATACTTCGCAATATCAACCAGCAGAACTGACTGCATTTGTACAACTAAATAACTAGAACTGAATGACACTGGAAGCCTTGAACACGAAGCCTTGAATTTACAAATGGCTGCATCCACTTTTACAACAAAAATGAATGAATAAATGGATACATTTGGGACACATCTTTTAACTCCGTTATGTGTCATCTTTCTAAAAGTGGTCTTACAAGTGGATAAAATTGGAAATGCCAGTTTTGCACTGTAATGTGTTACGATTCTCATGGGGAGACAGAGACCAGGAACGGGGAGACATGAATAATCCAACTAAAGTCTTTAATGAAATCAAACAGGGAAGTACATCACAGGCTGAAAACACACACGCAACAGACAGAGATGACGTTTAATACTCGACAGGAAACACAGGGCAGGACACACTATAAATACACAACTAACTACATAATTAAACACACACAACTGGAACATAATTAACCAATAATCACAGGAACAGGAAACTAACCAAATATGGGCATACGTGAGGAAGGGAAACACAAGACACACAAGACAATCCTGACATAATGTGAACTGTGAAAACAGGTCTCAGGTTACAACTGTAAACCTTCCTCGAGAAGGGAATGAGACACTGCGTCCCTTTGCCACACCTCCTGAGCACCCGAGAACGGCTTGCTTCAACCTACCAGAAGATATCCCTGTTACTTTTGTAGCACAAAAGACACAAAAGCTGTCACATGCAACACCAATCAAGATTGGACTAGTTTTGTGTATGCATCAGACGCCGTCATGGAGATGGCATTCCCCAAAGTGTTATCATTCGACTCAGCATCTCATTCCCCTTTAAGGGAACTTGCGCTGCGTTGAATGATGACACTTTGGGGAAGTAAACACCCACTGTGCCGCACTGACTAGTGCCAGCCCTGGTGTTATGCTTGTTTAGGCACAGCTCAGGACGAGAGAACTTGTGATCCCGGCATTGAGGGAGGTCAAGACTATAAAATCTAATAAATGTATGCGGGGAGCCCAGCCTATATCACAAGCATCACAGACCTCCTGTAGGAAGACCCCTGAAACGCCTCTAGGTTACGTATGTAACCCTAGTTCCTCGAGGGAACGAGACGCTGCGTCAAAACGCTCTGGGAACGCCTCCAGCGTGACCGCGCTCTGAACACATGTGAAATCTGTCCAATGGATGGGCGAGACGTCACGGGCGGGTGACGTCAGAGACCAGGAAGCTTAAAAGCACATGCGGTGGAACCGGCGTCAGCTTCCAGGAATGAAACAAACGCTCGCAGGGATGCCAGAAGTATGGCTTCGAGATGCAGCGTCTCGTTCCCTCGAGGAACTAGGGTTACATACGTAACCTAGAGGCGTTCCTCTTCAGGAACTCGAGCTGCATCGAAACGCTCTGGGAACGAGGTGCCCACGCCGCCAGACTTCCAAGTCCCTGCCCCGTGTGTATCCCTAGGAGCACAACGAGGGCGAGAGCACGGAACAGCCTGGAGTGGCCCGCATATCGAGGCCATAAAACCTGACGAAGGTCAGGGGCGTGGACCATCCCGCAGTGTTGCAGATGTCCTGCATCGGAACACCTGCAAAGAAGGCCTTGGAGGCCGGCACACTCCGGGTCGAGTGAACCTTGACCCCCAGAGGCGAGGGGAGATCAGAGGACTCGTAGGCAATGCAAATGGCATCCACGATCCACCGACTGAGGGTCTGCTTAGAAGCAGGCAGACCCCTCTTAGGGGGACCATAGCATACCAGCAGTTGGTCCGCCCTTCTCCAGAGGGCAGCTCTGTGGACATATGTGTCCAGTGCTCGCACCGGACACATACAATTAAGCTTCTGCTGGTCGGGCTCCCTGAAGGGAGGAGGACAAAAGGCCTGGAGTACGACAGGCCGTGGTGTAGAGGAGGGGACCTTAGGGACATACCCCGCTCGAGGGTAGAGGAAGGCTTTGGCCAGACAGGGCGCAAAGTCTAGATAGGACGGGGCCACTGAGAGGGCCTGAAGATCCCCAACTCTCTTTAGAGAAGATATCGCAAGAAGAAAGGTAGTCTTCAAAGTGAGATGGCGATCAGAGATCTCCTCAATAGGCTCGAATGGAGGCCTGCAGAGAGCGTCTAACACCACAGCCAGACCACCACACCACAGTCCCACGGAGGGACACGGGATCGTACTGGAGGCCTCAGCCTCAGCACACCGCGGAGGAAACGTGTAACTAGGGGGTGTCTGCCCACTGGCTGGCCACCGAGAGGGGCGTGGTAGGCCGATAAAGCCGCCACGTAGACCTTCAAGGTGGAGTGGGTCAACCCTGTGGAGAAACGGGCCTGCAGGAACTCCAGCACTGTACCGATTGGGCAGTTAACTGGGTCGAGCCGGCAGTCTCCGCACCATGAAGTGAAATGCTTCCACTTCAGGGCGCACAGTTTCCTCGTAGAGGGAGCTCTGGATTGGAGTATGGTCTCAACAACCTCGGTTGAGAGACCAGAAGCTATGAGCTGTGCCCCCTCAGCGGCCACACCCACAGATTCCACAGCTCCGGGCAAGGGTGGACGATAGTGCCCCCTGCGTGTGAGAGGAGATCCCTCCTGACGGGAATCTCCCATGGAGAGCCGTCGAGGAGAGAAATCAGGTGCGAGAACCATACTCGGCCCGGCCAGAACGGTGCTACCAGAAGTAGACTGACCCCATCCCGGCGCACTCTCGCCAGAACTCCCGGGAGCAGAGCGATCGGGGGAAAGGCGTACAGACGAAGCCTCGGCCAAGCCTGTGCCATGGCATCCAGCCCCAGTGGAGCTGGATGAGTCAGAGAGAACCAGAGGGGACATTGCGATGTCTCCTGAGTCGCAAAGAGGTCCACCTGAGCCTGGCCAAACACTCTCCAGATCTGCTTCACTACCAAGGGGTGAAGCATCCATTCCCCGGGCCTTGGCCCCTGTCTCGACAGGACGTCTGCTCCCACATTGTAGACGGCTCTCAGTGAGAGGAGTCTGTCCTGGGACCACACAAGGATCTGGTGCGCCAGCTTGTACAAGGGGTGCGAACGCCGACCTCCCTGGTGGTTGATGTAAGAGACCACCGCTGTGTTGTCGGTGCGCACCAACACATGACGATCTCTTAGGTCTAGGAGAAAGTGTTTCAGCGCTCGAAACATGGCCAGCATCTCCAGGCAGTTGATGTGCCACGTGAGATGGCGGCCACTCCACAGACCGTGGGCAGGGTGGCCACTCATGACCGCTCCCCAACCGGTGAGGGATGCATCCGTCGCTAGCGTTACGCGGCGACAAGGAGCTCCCAACACCGGGTCCTGAGACAAGAACCAAGGTTGTCTCCACATGTCTAAGGCATGTAGGCATCGCCATGTGACCTTGATCATGCGAAGCGGGTTTCCCCTTGGGGAGAACCCCTTGTTCTTGAGCCACCACTGTAGGGGTCTCATGTACAGCAGGCCAATAGGTATCACGTTGGACGCAGCTGCCATCAGACCCAGCAGTTTATGAAACTGCTTGACAGTGAGTGACCGGCCTTCTCTCACTCTCTTGACCGACGTGAGGATCGACTCGATCCGAGCAGGAGACATACGTGCCTGCATCGTGGTCGAATCCCACACCACGCCCAGATAAGTGGTTCTCTGTAATGGAGAAAGCACACTCTTCTTGGCGTTTAGTCTTAACCCCAGCTCTTTCATGTGGGCGAGAACGACATCTCGATGTCGAATCGCCACCTTCTCTGATTGAGCCAGAATCAACCAATCGTCGATATAGTTCAGTATGCGGATGTCCTGGAGTCGTAGAGGAGCCAGAGCAGCATCCACACACTTCGTAAAAGTGCGGGGTGAGAGTGCAAGGCCGAAAGGAAGAACCCGGTATTGGTATGCTTTGCCCTGAAAGCAAACCTCAGGAACTTCCTGTGAGAGGGAAGGATGGAGACATGGAAGTATGCGTCCTTTAGATCGATCGTGACAAACCAGTCCTCGGACCTGATCTGAGGCACGACCTGTCTGAGTGTGAGCATCTTGAACTTCAGCATGACTGAGCGGTTCAAAAGACGCAGATCTAAAATGGGACGCAACCCTCCATCCTTCTTTGGAACTACGAAGTACCGGCTGTAGAACCTGGACTCTCGATCGTGAGGAGGGACCACCTCGATGGCCTCCTTCCTCAAGAGAGTGTCTACTTCTTGCTCCAAGACCAGAGCCTGCTCAGGGCCCACCAGTGTGGGAATCACCCAATTGAAGGGCGGCGGCGGAGCGCCAAACTGAATGCGATAACCTCGCTCTACAATGCGCAGCACCCATTGAGACACATTTGACAGTAGTTTCCACGCTTCCAAATAGTCTACTAAGGGAACCAGTCTCTCGAGACTGGCCTCTGGTGTACTCAGAGCTGCTAGCTCGGTGCCCAGAAGTGGAGGACCGGCAGGGGACGACCGAACCAGCTGCTCTAGAGACCCCCGAAGGGGTGGCAAGCTTCTCAGCTCCGCTACGTTTCCGGGCGGAAAAAACTGAGAGAAGCGCTAGCTGGAGACCGCTGCACCCTGGAACTCTGGCAGGGTTAGCAGACTGATCTTCTGAGGGCACTGAGGAGAGACGGACACCGTGTAATGCGGTGTAACCCGCTCTTCCCCAGAGGGGCCTGCCCTCAAAAGCCCTGGGCCACGCCCGTCAGGGCTTCTTGGTTGAGGGCTTCTTAGACTGAAGAACGGTCCGCAGATCCGGCTTAGCCTTAGAAGCCCCCGACCCAGAGCGTTTGCCACCTCGGTCCCGACGCGGGGGAGCGTGAGTGGCGACGCTCTCTCTCTGAGCCTCTCTATATGAGGAGCTGGTACACGGCGAGGGCTGCTCCCGCCCAGCAGCCCCCTGAGCTAGAGATCGGCGAGGGAGGAACCGCTGGAATTCCGCTGCTTGTTTACGGGCCTCCTGGTACCTGTCAATGACGGAATTGACGGCGTCGCCAAACAGGCCAGAAGGCACAAGCAGGGCATCCATGAGGAAGACCCTATCTTTCTCTTTCATGTCAGATAGGGTCAACCAGAGATGTCTCTCCGCCGCCACCAGCGCTGCCATAGACCTGCCGATGGCACGGGCGGTCTCTTTGGTAGCGCGGAGAGACAAATCAGCGGTTCTACGGAGCTCAGTGATGTCATCAGGTCTGAGCTCCTCTCCCTCATCCAGCTCTTTTAGCAGGTCGGCTTGGTACGCCTGTAACACCGCCATGGTGTGCAGACACGCACCAGCCTGACCTGTAGCCGCGTACCCCTTGCCCACCAGCGCTGAAGTTGTGCGTAACGGCTTGGAGAGCAAGGTCGGAGCCTTTAGAGACGATGCCGCACCGGGGGACAGATAGCTCGCAAGCGTCTGTTCCACCCGGGGCATCGCTCTATACCTGTGCTCATTCAATCCCCCCACATTACCGTAGTAAGAGGAGGCGGGGATGAAGAGGCAGGAAGAAAAGGGTCTAGCCCACGATCTCGACACCTCGGTGTGGAGATCGGGGAAGAACGGTAGGCTCCGATGTGGAGGTGGCGGCTTAGTTCGCAGGAAGCGTTCATCTAATTTGCTTCTCTGCGGTTCAGCCTTTTTCTCGGCAGGCCAATCGATATTCAACTTGGCCATGGCACGAGTAACCACCCCCACTAGCTCCTCATATTGGGGCGATTGAGGGTGCGAAACCTCGTCGACAGCTCACCACATCCACCTCCTCGGAGGAAGACAGGTGAAGCGTCGAGCCGCGCCGCCGGGGGGAAGAAACCGCCGAACGGGTTTCCGATCCCAGCGAGCGGCCGCTGGATGTGGCGGGTGAGGAAGAAGATAGGGACACGCCCGTCTCCATTCCCTCCGCCAGATCCACCTGCGAACCCCACGAGTGCAGCCGCCGCTCCGCCACGGCGGACGCAGGACCGGCACCGTGGGGAACACTGGCGAAGGCTCCCTCGCAAAAGAGAGCCTTCCGGGAGCGAAGTGCACGCAGTGAAAGAAGCTTGCAGTGCGAGCAGTCGGCTCCCTCGAGAGCCGACTCTGCGTGACTCACTCCCAAGCAGACCACACACAGGCTGTGTGTATCCCCAGCAGTGATATAACGATTGCAGGGAGGAACACACAGCCTGTAATGTGATCTGCTCTCGCCCAAGTGCTTTGTCTTGCCAGCACTTTTTGCCATCGTGGAACTTTATTCTTGCTTGTGACTATGGACAAACAACAGTAAATAAGACTCACAACAGAGATCGACAGACACACACAGAGTAGCGGTTGCTGAATGACAAAAAGCTGACGCCGGTTCCACCGCACGTGCTTTTAAGCTTCCTGGTCTCTGACGTCACCCGCCCGTGACGCCTCGCCCATCCATTGGACAGATTTCACACGTCTTCAGAGCGCGGTCACGCTGGAGGAGTTCCCAGAGCGTTTCGACGCAGCTCGAGTTCCTGAAGAGGACCTAGAGATTTAGAGAATGCCATACCTCTAGTTGAATGAGCTCTTACTAGCAGAGGTGAAGGTAAACCATACACATCATACACTACAGAAATTGCCTCAACAATCCATTTACTAATAGTTTGCTTTGAGACTTCCTCCATCAAGAAGACCTGGTCACATAGGCCTCCACATCAAGTACAGCTTTTCTTAGTTTGCTGACATGTAAGGGTGGAGATTGAAGGCCTGCAGCACTGTAGACCATGCCACATTAGTTGGTACCTTGGACACTTAACCCTGTCTAGGGTGCCCCCTCAGGTATTGCGGCTACTGCTGAATCAGATGCAGAATTGATGGCCATGCTTGCCCGGGAAGCTGTGAGCATCGGGCTGGAGGTGAATACACCGGCCAGCTTTGAGCGCTCGTGGTTGGATGATTGGTTTCAGCTCACAGTCGCATTTTGCAGGCCAACAGCCTGCTCATTGCCATGGGTGCCCTCCTGCGTCCTCCACACCTGCTCCGTACTGTGCTGAGACCATGTCCAATCCGCCACGTCGAGCTCCTCGCAGGAAGGTGGTCACTGCTATCGCAGTGCATCACGATGCAGTGGATGGCTGGTCTCTGGGGAAGCATGACCTGATCATCAGATTCTTGATGACTTCAGAGGGATCCCTTTGAGCTGCTTGAGTCAGTCAAGTTTAAGATTCTGTCTATTGAAACAGTGGTCCTGACTGTGCTCACCTCCATCAAGAGGGTCGGGGACCTGCTAGCATTTACATTGAGTGAAGAGTGCCTTGTGTTTGGGCCGGCCTACTCTCATACTGTCCTGAGACCTCGGCCTGGATACGTGCCCAAGGTTCCAATTACTCACTTCCAGGATCAAGTGGTGAACCTGCAAGCGCTGTCCCCAGAGTAGGCAGATCCAGCTTTGGCGTTGATATGTCCCATACGCACCCTGCGCAAATATGTGGACTGCATCCGGAGCTTCAGAAGCTCTGAGCAGCTCTTTGTCTGCTGTGTAAGTCAGCAGAAGGGGAAGGCTGTTTCCAAGCAGAAGTGGCCTGGATAGTGGATGACATCACCTTGACATACCAATCCCAAGGCGAGCTGTGCTCCCTGGGCCTTTGGCGCATGGTGCCTCTGGCAGAAATCTGCAGAAATGCAGGCTGGGCGACATCCAACACCTTCGTAAGGTTTTACAACCTTACCTCTTGTGTGTTGGGTAATAGGTAAGTGGTAGGAAGAACTGGCTCGGTGTCACACTTGCTGTCACACCTCACCTCCCCTCCCCTCACCTCCCCTCACCCTCACCCTCACCCTCACCATCCCCCTTTCTTCTCCCAGTGGAGTTCCCCAGAAGGCGAACCCTAGTCGAGCATCCTACAGCACCCCCAGCAGTCAGACTCGGTAGAGGAGTCTGACGCCAGACCTAGTACTGGTGTTAGCATTCCCAGAGCATGGTCAGCCCCCCTATAATGGGCTAGGTGTCCATATGGCACGATTCCAAGCGGGCCATCCCATATGTGTATTCTTTCATGGTAAGATTTCCCTAATGGTAAACCTGTGACTTCCCCTTGACAGTTCTGCTCTGTCAGTCTTTGCTGGCAGTAATTCCATCCCTACTCCCAGATAGGACCCGCCTTAGAGACCCATTCCATATGTAGTACTGCCCCATAGGTCAGTCCACATCAGTGTTACCAAATGTCACCTCCCTACGGGTAGGATGTGGTCTTCATAGCGACCTTCTCCTTGGAAGGCATGCCTCCCCAACGTTCATCTAGCCTAGCTAAATAAAGATCTGAAGCAGCCTTTCTCCTGAAGGTTGAAAAATCAACCATTTTTGTGGACAGAACAGCAGCATGGCCTTCTCCAGCAGCGATGTGCTTACCATTGGCCCCTCTTGGCACCAAGGTCAGTGAATTTGCACTGGAGCATTCGGAAGGTTACGACCTTGCATAGCTTTTGCTTTGACATGCCGAGGCTTGTCAACATTCACAGTGCCACAGGTGGAAAAAGCTTTCAGTGGTTGTGGCGTTTTCCATAGGACCCCTAATGTCGTCACCACTAATGTCGTCAAATAAATCGTAGTGACCAACAGATAGGGAATGTATCAGTTACGTATGAAACACTTGTTCCCTGATGGAGGGAACGGAGACATTATTCCCCTCCCCCCCACAACCCTGAACCACTCACTGAATGCCGGGACACATCTTGGCTCCTCAGCATAAACCTGAATGAGTGGATGCACGTTGTCACCTTATATACCCGTGTATACAGGGGAGTGGCTCAGCATGCGAAATCCACTCACCAATTTTCACTGGCCTTTTCTCTTAAACTCAGAAGTGATTGGGGCTCCCAAGTAAGACCCCTAATGTTGTCACGACATAATGTCTCCATTATGTATGTAAACGAGACCTTTTTCCACTCTTTCTTTAGAAGAAACATGGAAAATGAAACTGTGAGATCAACAATATTGCGTTACACAATAATGTTACGAACTAGTTCCAGAGTTTGTGGGATTGAAATGCCGGCGGTGTTCATTTGGCAATTCATTTGCATCATGTGCACCTAGATTGTACACTAGTTTTGGGATTTGTGAAGGTTGAAATTCATAATTCGTAATGTTTAAAGAGGCAGCCACCTACAACAACCACACAGACCTGCAAGAATACACTGAAACAGTGACTGCTTACATCAAAAAGTGCATTGATGATGTGACAGTCACCAAGACCATCACCACACGCGCAAACCAGAAGCCATGGATGACAGCAGAGGTTAGTGGGCTGCTAAAGACCAGAGATGAAGCATTCAGATCAGGAGATAAAGCAGCCCTCAAAACAGCAAGAGCTAATCTGTCCTGTGGCATCAAGAATACGAAACGGTCTTATGCTCAAAAAATCAATAATCACTTCACAGACAGCAGAGACACACAGAGCCTGTGGCAAGCCATTCAGACCATCACTGACTACAAACCCCCGCCACAGGCCTGTGATGATGACACATCCCTCCCAGATGCACTCAACCACTTTTATTCACAGTTTGAAATCCAAAATGACACATATGCACAAAAACTGCCCACTCCTCCTAATGACCAGGCACACTGTCTGTCCCCAGCTGATGTAAGGAAGACCCTATCTAGGATTAACCCATGCAAGGCTGCGGGTCCTGACAACATATCTGGCCAAGTACTGAGAGACTGTGCTGCACAGCTGACAGATCTCCTTACAGATATCTTCAACACCTCGCTGAGCCAGGCAGTCATCCCCACATGTCTCAAATCCACAACAATCATACCGGTACCAAAGAAATCACATGTGACCTGTCTAAATGACTACCGTCCCATAGCACTGACTCCAATCATGATGAAGTGCTTTGAGAGGTTAGTCATGCACAACATCAAAACCAGCCTTCCCAACACACTCAATCCGCTCCAGTTTGCATACCGTCCAAACCGCTCTACGTGACGATGCAATTTCCTCCACCCTCCACCTGGCTCTTACCCACCTAGAAAATAAAAACTCCTATGTTAGAATGCTGTTCATTGACTTAAGCTCAGCATTCAACACAATAATCCCACAACAACTCATCAACAAACTAAACCTGCTGGGCCTTAACACCTCCCTCTGTAACTGGATCCTGGACTTTCTAACCGGAAGACCTCAGTCAGTCCGTGTCTGCCGTAACACCTCGAGCACTACCACACTGAGCACAGGTGCACCACAAGGCTGTGTGCTCAGCCTGCTGCTCTTCACGCTGCTGACCCACGACTGCACTGCCAAGTTCAGTTCCAACCACGTCATCAAGTTTGCTGATGACAAAACTGTGGTAGGTCTCATCAGCAACAATGATGAAACACCCTACAGAGAGGATATGGCACAACTGGTTGAATGGTGTGGTGCAAACAACCTGTCCCTCAATGTGAGTAAGAAAAAGGAGGTTGTGATGGACTTCAGGAGGAACTCTGTTGACCACCCCCCGCTGACCATCGACAGCTTGACTGTGGAGAGAGTCAGCAGCAATAAATTATTGGGGGTCCACATAACAGAAGACCTCACCTGGACCACCAACACTACATCACTCTCCAAGAAGGCACAACAGCGCCTACACTTTCTCCGCTGACTTAAAAGAGCAAGTCTCCCACCACCCATCCTCACCACTTTCTACAGGGGAACCATTGAGAGTGTGCTGACCAGCTGCATCACTGTCTGATACGGGAACTGCAGTACTGCTGACTGCAAGACCCTACAGCAGACAGTGAACACAGCTGCAAAGATCATCGGTGCCCCTCTCCCCTCCATTCTGGATATCTTCCTTGCACGATGCTCCAGCAAAGCCAAAAGTCAAGTCAAAGTCAAAGTCAAAGTCTGCTTTATTGTCAATTCTGCCACATGTACAGCACATACATACAGAGAATTGAAATTGCGTAACTCTCAGACCCATGGTGCATACAGTTAACAATAAAACACTAACAGTAGACGTAAAATGCAGATAAATACAGTTTAAAATATAAAAACAAACTATACAGATATACAAATAAGGACATTGTAGAAAAGAGTTAGATTAAGTGGCATAAGGCACATGATAAAATGCAAATCGGTTGAATAAATAAACAAAACTAAACAAAACAAAACTGTGCAGATATGAGTGTAGTGCAAAAAGAGCTTAACAAAACAAAACTGTGCAGATATGAGTGTAGTGCAAAAATAGCTTATCAGTCTGTTTAAAGTGACAGAAAAGGTAGTTGAATGGGGGTCAGTTCAATGCTGACTGAGGTAGTGGGCAGTCCAGTGGTGCACTAAGTGACTGGTGCAGGTCACAGTGTGTAAGTGGGAGGGGGGGGGTCAGAGTTCAGTGGTGCGTGGGGCAAAAGAGGGGAGGGGGGGCAAGGTCGGGAGGGAGTTCAGCTTCCTGACAGCCTGATGAATGAAGCTGTCCTTCAGTCTGCTGGTCCTGGCCTGGAGACTCCCCAGTCTCCTCCCTGATGGCAGCAGACTGAAGAAGCTGTGTGTCGGGTGGGTGGGATCACCTGCAATGCAGAGGGCTTTGCGGGTGAGACGGGTGTTGTAGATGTCCTGGAGGGAGGGGAGAGAGACACCAACAATCCTCTCAGCTGCTCTCACTATGCGTTGGAGTGTCTTGCGGCAGGATGCATTGCAGGCGCCATACCACACAGTGATGCAGCTCGTCAGAATGCTCTCGATGGTGCCTCTGTAGAAGGTGCACATGATGGGGGCCGGGGCTCTGGCTCTTCTCAGTTTGCGGAGGAAGTAGAGACGCTGCTGTGCTTTCTTGGCCAGTGCTGCGGTGTTGTCAGTCCAGGAGAGGTCCTCTGTGATGTGCACACCCAGGAACTTGGTGCTGCTCACTCTCTCCACGGTCGCACCGTTTATGGTCAGAGGAGCATGCTGAGTGTGCACGATACTTCACGATACAAAAGTATCGTGAAGGACCCCACCCATCCCTCCCATTATCTCTTCCAGCTCTTGCCATCAGGAAAATGGTACTGGAGCATCAGAGCTCGCTTCGCAAGACTGCTCAACAGCTTTTTCCCCCAGGCTGTGAGAGCCCTCAATTCCAATCACATCACCCCCCTCTGAAACCTCATTCACAACCCTACCTCGTGAAACCAAGATCCTCTCAAAAGCTTGAGAAATCATGTCCAAAATTATACTTTACAAGAGCGGGAAAATTCGGACCATGTGACTGATACAGGATTTATGATGGGGAAGAAACAGAGTGACACCCCTAGGCTAAGATCATTTCTAATTGGTCAAGACGTCCAGATAGGACGGTCTGAAAGCCGAGTTTAAATACTCAGGACACCATAAAATTATGCTTTTTGCTTTTTTTTTTTGCTTTTTTTTGCTTTTTGCTGCTTTTTGCTGCTTCTTTTTCTTCTTCAAATCTTTGCTCTTCTAACTTTTAGCCATGTTTTTTCGTCATTGCTCTTGCTTTGTACATTTAGCCATGCTTTTTAGCACTCTTTGAGCATGCTCTGGCCTACATGCCAGCTGCTACCACAATGAGAAGAAAACCACCTAGTCTCATTACATCCTTTTATTCTTTTACTTTAATTTCTTGTCTTTCCGTGAGAGTTTCGTTAAGTTAAGTTTGCCACAAAGTCCAGCTCCGACTGCACCCGCCCCAAACTTCAACCAGACCAACTCAGCATCAAGAGCCACGCCCAAGACTTTACTAGAAAGACCACTGAACTCAACCTCGGGAAAACCCCTTTCTACAAGGACACAAGGGAATCCCTTAAGGCAACACAAGCAAGTACAATAACCTCCAGATTCTAGCTGAGCTGGTGTATTTAATATAAATTTTAGCCTCATTGAGAAACTCAAAGCGAGGGTTAAATAAGTGATTGATGGTTGTTCAGGTCTATGCAATTGCACATATTGCTGTAAACTTGGGATTTCACATTTTCATTCTCTAAACTCATCCTTTCCTCACTTTCTCTCTTTCTGCAACTTGTATGAACGTGTGAAAGCGTGTGTTCATGTGTTAGATTAGTTTACATGTCTCAGATTTATCAAATAAAGCCTTATTTATATTGAAAAGAGAAGTATCTTGTGTTTTGTGTTTACAAGTTAATGTCTTAAACTGCCGACCTTGCTACTGTGCTTGTTAATAGTGTTTTCACTGTATTTTGGATTTTAATATCCAGTGCAGAGTTGATGTTATATGGCTCGTTCGCTGAATCGCTGCCGATTCAGTGATCAGCCGTAAAACAGTGATTCTGTTCAAATTCCCTATAAAATCATAAATGACAAGATACTTCTCTTTTCAATATAAATAAGATTTTATTGGATAAATCTAAGACATGTAAACTAATCTAACACATGAACGCACGCATTCACACATTCACACAAGTTGCAGAAAGAGAGAAAGTGAGGAAAGGATGAGTTTAGAGAATGAAAATGTGAAATCCCAAGTTTATAGCAATATCTACAATTGCATAGACCTGAACAACCATCAATTACTTAATTAACCCTCACATTGAGTTTCTCAATGAGGCTAAAATTTATATTAAATGGACCAATTCAGCTAAAATCTGGAGTTGTATTACTTGCGTTGCCTTTGTGTTAAGGGATTCCCTTTTGTCGTCCTCATTGCAGAAAAGGGGGTTTCCTAAGGTTGCTGATTGTTTGGAAGTTCAGTAGTCGTCGAAGTGATGTCTTGGGAAGCCAATGGTTGGGCGTTGGCTGAAGATGCGGAGTTGTCACAGACTCGAGTTGAACTCGGAGACAAGGCGTGGTGGCAAAACTTATTAACTGAGAACACGAAACTCGCAACGGAAAAGAAACTAAAGTAAAAGAAAGAAAGGATGTAATGAGACTAGGTGTTTTTTCTTCTCATAGTGGTGTTAGCTGCTGGCATGTAGGCCAGAGCACGCTGGAATGGCGCTCAAAGAACGCACAAAGTGATGACAAAAAGCATGGCTAAAAGCAATGACTAAAAAGCTAAAAGCTAAAAGCTAAAAGCGAGCATGGCTAAAAGTACAAAGCAAAAGCAATGATGAAAAGCAAGGTTTGATGGTGTCCTGAGTTTTTAACTCGGCTTTTGGACACATCCCAAATGTTGTCTTGACCAATTAGATAACGTCTTAGCTCGGGGTGTTGTATGTTTCTCCTCCCCATTCATACATCTAAAATGTTATCTTATCAGTCACATGGTCCGAATTTTCCCGCTCTTACAGAGTATAATTTAGGACATTTTCTATAACAAGAATATGATACATTTGACAAAGAAACGATTGGAAGAAACGTTTAAAGCATGAATTTTCAAACACACACATATTAAACATGAATAGGAATCCTTAAGCTATTCAATAGTTATTAAAAAGACATACACAATAAGTGATTAGAACATGATAGTCAAATGTGTGGGTTATATACATAATATGGAGTTATGCATAGAAATGATTAGTTGCTCATAAGTCCTTTTAAGATGATTTTGGTGCATCTACACATAGAAGACAGTTTATGTGCCATTCTGTGAACATAAGGACATGTTCTGTGAAAACCAGAGAGGTTAAAAGGTCTCCTAAGGAATTTCAGTCTCAGTCTTTGTTTTCTAGGTGGGGGAAACCAATCCAAGAAAATCTGTAGCTCGTGATTTCTATCACAGATTTACATGTGATGGTCACGCAGTGCATCTCTTTGACCATTAATCTTGGTTATTTGCCAATTTGACAATTTCCATCCTGAGTTGGAATTGTCAATAAGTGTTCTTTTGTTTTAATGCTGTGAGCTGCTCAAAGCTGCTAGTTGGTGGATTTTCTTCAGACTAGTGGTGCCAGGATCTGGACAGATTTATGACATTGTCTTGTGGTCCTGTTTGTGGAATTCGGAAAGTGACTTGACTTGACTTGACTTGTAATTTGTTGCCTGTGAAAGGAATAACTTTCATTTTAGGAAATAGTTTGGCCGGAGGCGAAGTCATGCCAGTGCTGGAGGTGACTGATATTGCAAGTGTATGTCCAACTTCTGATGATGTGGCTAACGTACATCCTGGGGTGTTTCCTGCTTGTGCAGTTATGCATGCTCAGTCAGCTAAGATTGTGGATCAACAGGACACAACAGGACTCGCTGGTGGGGCATATGTCTACATATGATGTGCCACTCTCTGAAACTAAGGTTAAAATGAAACATTCTAATTTGAGATATTCAGAGAATTTGTTGGAGAAGTCTGATTCTTTAGATCTGCCCATTACCCATTCCCAAATTATTGTGGCACAAAAGGAAGATTTGTCACTGTCTAAATGTTTATTTATTTATTTATTTATGTATTTTATCTGCTCTTAGTCCTGATGCTGCTAAGAAAACAGACACCGTGTATTTTGTGGACAAAATATTACTAATGCGAAGGTGGAGTTCAAAGGTAGAAGATTATCTAGATTGGAATGTTGTATATCAAGTGTAAACTGGTTATGAGCTGGTCCTGAGCAGGAGATAGTTGCTTAGGACCAGCTTAGGACCAGTTTAAACCAGCTTATAACCAGCTCAGGTCTGGCTTAAACCAGCTCAAACCAGCTGCCATGGTTCAAAACATAACTAACAGGGGATTGGAGGCACTGGCTACAGGGAGCCCGATATTCCTTTTAAGTGATCACTGACCACAAGAAATTTGACTACACAAAAGCACTAAAAGGCTTAATCCCAGGCTCGTTGGGCCCTATTTTTCGTCCAGGCACCAAAATCAGCAAGACGGACACCCTGTCTGGAAGATATAACACCATTAGCAATCCTCCTTACCAAAAACTCATCCTGCCACCTTCTGTGGTCATGGCTCCCATTCATGAAAACCTTATGGTGGAGATTCTACGGGCTCAACATCTATTGTTTGGTAAACTCCAACAAATAGATTATAAAATGCCTTCAGTAGTGGATCTGTGACACATACACTCACATTGAAACGTTCACCTATTTATATTAGTGATAGTTAAATTAAGCTTTATGAAGCACTGAGGCTTTGCCCTAAACCAGTGGTTCTTAATCCTTGTCCTGGGGACCCCCGCTCAGCACATTTTGCATGTCTCCTTATTTAGCACATCTGATTCAAATCATCAGCTTGTTAAACGAGAGCTCCATGAACTGAATTGAGTGTGTCAGATAAAGGAGACATACAAAATGTGCAGAGTGCAGGTCCCCAGGACCAGAATTAAGAACCACTGCCTGGGGCAATCGTGGCCTAATGGACAGAGAGTTGGATTTGTAACCCGAAGGTCGTGGGTTCGAGTCTTAGATCCAGCGAGAATGTTGGTGGGGGGAGTGAATAAACAGCGCTCCCTTCCACCTTCAATATCACAACTTGAGCAAGGCACCGAACCCCCAACTGCTTCCCGGGCGCTGCAGCAATATGGCTGCCCACTGCTGTGGGTGTGTGTTAACTACTCTGTGTGTGTGTGTGTTCACTTGGATGGGTTAAATGCAGAGCACAAATTCCGAGTATGGGTTGCCACACGTCACTTAACTTTTCTTTTCACTTCTAAACTGTATCACTGTTCATTACTTGAAGCTTT
Organism: Spinibarbus caldwelli; assembly: GCA_039654775.1. Classification (NCBI taxonomy): domain Eukaryota; kingdom Metazoa; phylum Chordata; class Actinopteri; order Cypriniformes; family Cyprinidae; genus Spinibarbus; species Spinibarbus caldwelli. The sequence goes on along the minus strand of CM077249.1, from coordinate 1,525,398 downwards.
TCAACATGATGCACACTAACAACATCTTGTGGTCAAAAGGCAGAAAAGCTGCCTTTGTGTCCGTGATGACCCAGCCATTTTGGATTGTTTCATATAATCAGTTTGTGCTACAAAATCCATATAAGGCAATAAAAGTATTTAGTCTATATAAATAAAAGTCTTTCATGTGTTATTGAACTTACACAAGGTATGAATAGATTTGTCTGAGAATAAAATTTATGGAAAAAAAAAAATAATAAATAGGAAATAAGAACTTGTACTGTAGCAGTTTGAATGAATCTGCTTAGTCATCCTTATTCATATAAGCCTTTGCCTTAGTTCTAAACCTATGAGTTCATAGGCAAGACTCATGTAGGCATATATTATCAAAATAAATGAAGATATTGTGCAATGGTCAGTTGAAGTGCTTGTGATCTGGGGATGAATACAAACTGAACATGCACAAAACTACACATGTAAATATTTATTCATATTGTGATTTATTCTTATCAAAGAAGCAAATAACTCCCGAAACCTGCGCAAGGGTTTTCTTGCTATTTTTGAAACGGAATACGAACCAGTCAAATGATTGTGTGCAAAAACAATGCTTTGGATGTCACAGATCACATGGTTATTGCAAAACAAATCAAGCTCCAGTTTTGTTTTTTTGATACAAGCTTTGAAGCTTTGGTGCTGAACATCACATCACTAATTTATATTGAAATTGGAAGATATCTGTAATGTTCCAGGCTTGTATGATAAATTAAACCTCCATATAGTAATCATATTGCTGTGTGTCAATGGTTGTCACTATTTAATCTAATTGCCTCCATACCAGCTGCAAAGCACCAGTAACTCTGAAAACAAGCTATAAACCTTGTAGGGTAGTTCAGCTAATCATTAACAACTGATCCATCTGACTGAAACATCCATCTCTGCTCCACATATGCAACTTAGGTGTGTCCTGCACTTTGTGTTGATGATGTGTAAAAAGAAATGACAGTTTCATTGATGAAAAACACCTTAAGAGGAATTTTACCCTCTTAAGGCTGCCCAGTATGCTACATCAGCAGACTTCAGAACAGAAAAATTGCAGCAAATTAATTTACTTAAATATATCCCACAATTATTGCCACCCGTTCATTGATAACTCTATGCAACTTCTCTTTGCTCTTTCCCATTCTGTGGGAAGCGAACCATTCTTTATCCTGACATGGTCAGTTAAGTCAGGGTGCTAATTTAATAACTGTTTGTACCTGATACAATGCACTCTTAACAAGTAGTCCAGGGCCTTCATCATACTTCACAGTGTGTATCACATACATACTTTTATTTTATGTTATTTATTTATTTTTACATGGCTTCTCTCTGTCTACATCAAACCCATATCTAGTGTTTGCTTACAAAAAAAGCTTTATTTTTGGCCTTATCTGCAAATATCTGCAATTTTATGCCTCAGCCGCGAAAATAAGTTCCATATCCATATATCAATTCTCCAAACTGCTTGTCCTCTATAGGGTTGTGGTGCAAAAGCTGCATAGTGTGCCTTTAATTGTTGCCCAGAATTTTTATTTATTTATTTATTTATTATTATTATAATTAATGGTGAATTAATAGCAATTATAGCACAGCTCTACAATCTTTTGCTATACATCATCACAGTATTTGCATAACGTTGCAACATAACAATGCACACAGTCTACATCAAAGGCAGGCACATGCTGAATTACTGGAACCAGCACAGCAAGCCAATTTAGCACCGCTGCAAGGCTTTACCTGAATCGTAGTCACTGTAAACATTCCAGACTTTTCATGTCCTTGTGAGTATAAACATGAATATTTCCGCCTGTCCTTGATTATTGGATTTGTGTGCTTGGTTTGTTTATGGATTACTCTGATCTGGTTTGAATGTGAGATGAACAGCAACCTCATTGTTTTAATGCCCTGCAGTGCGGCTGTTATTAAAGAAGTGAAAAGGAGTTGAGCTGTAGTGGGCCAGCTGGAGGTGGTTTTGTGGTGGTATCTCAGATGTTGGTAGTGTGGCTGAGGTGTAAGTTTTCATCTACTGCCTTGGGAGGTGGAAAATTCCAGAACAGCATCAAAAGAAGCATTACTATAAAAGTAAAGAAGCAGTACTATACACAAAACTGGGATGACCTCCAGAAGAAGAAGAAGAAGAAGAAGAAGAAGACGAAGAAGAAATTGGTACTGTAAACACTCTCACACATTCACAAGCTTCCCAGACATTGATTGATTGATTAAATTTTCTGCCAATCTTTATTTTCACTGTTATATGGTAGGGAGCACTATTACGCATCTGAAATAGTACAGAAAGTTAGTATCCAAAAATGTGAAGAAGCAACAGAAACAAGTGATCAAAGCATTTCTTACACATACATGTAAGCTAAAGTGATCATCAAACATTCAACAGCATATAAATCAAAACTACCTAATGTTACTAACGTTACTGTCAAACCCATGAAGTGGTAAAGGACTGTGCGAGCTCTGGGGGTGTTAATGGACTTGACCAACTCAATCTGTGCTTTGATCATCATTCTGAATCCGATCAGGATATAATCTTTTTTTTTTTTTTTTCTTACCCACATTCAAGTGTTGATTAAAAAATAAAAATGCATGAAACTAGATTTAAATGGTGTGTTTTGTATAAAAGCAGGGGCTTTTCATATTTTGTATGTTTAGATATTCATACAACAAAGAATTCTGGGGGCTATGAAACTTTTTTAAAAGACTTAATAAATACTGTGGGAGAAACTGTGATTACTTGTAGCACAAGTGTGAAACATAAGGTCTTTGTCTTTTATCTAGCATCTTTTCATCTTGTCAAGATTGAGTTGAAGAGAGAGCTTTATTTACAAAAAGGCAAACACAAAGAAGTCACAATGAGCAAGCAGGAAAAACTCCAAAGGGCAAAAAACACAATGTCATGAGAAGACCGACGACTGACTGGAAGCCCAACGAAAAATGAGGTGTTAGACACTGAATGCACACAAAACAGAGCACACAGGAAGGCAAAATAGGAAAGTAACTGAGAAGGATATTGAAAGAAAGCAGGTGAGGCAAATGAACTAATAACAAGGTAACAAGGGTTAGGGTTAAGACGAGAGCACATGACAAACATAAACAAACAAAAGCCATGTGCTCACACAATACACAGGACAGAAGAACACATGGCAGAAAAACACCATCCACCATGATGTGCTTGAACAGAAAACAGATATTTTTTTTCGCTGTTTTAAAATTTAAGTCATTTTTCCAAAGAGAGTACCAAAATCTGTTTGAAAATATGAAAGCATGAATAATAAACTCACAAGAACTTGTGAAGTCTTGTCCTAGGGTGAAGATAGACAAAGTAATTTAAATAGACATGAAGTTTATTAATCAAGGTGACACAGGTAATCCAAAAGAGATGAAACACAAATGAAACAGCGTGTATAACACAACATGACAATACCGCACAATCAAAAGAAGGAAATTGGGAATTCAATTTAGGTATAACTACGTTAAAAGCAATTATGAAAGTATGTGGTACAAATGAAAAAATCTGAATAAGATTCAAATGTGCATTGGGAAGACAATTGTGATATGTATTGAAGTAAAGATAACACATCACACATGCATTTTGCCTGTATGCTATCGAAGTCCTAAGAAGTTGCTAGCAAAAGGCTACAATGACACCCCATCAAGATTACAATCCCAAGGAAGTTGATAATGTTCCACCACCCAGGCGCAGCTCTTGTTTGGTAGTGGGATACCCTCCAAGCATCACTGAATGACCACAGAAAAATCTTGTTTGCACCATACAGCCTCAAAATGCATGCTCCTCCTAATCTCAACTGAACAGCTATTCCAGATGTTCCTGAAGAATTCTCAGGACTTGGTTTTTCATACATGCACCAATGACACCACTTTTTCTCTCCTGTGGGATGTGGGAAGGAAAGCTACTGCTAATAGGAAGCATTCTCATTAGCATATCAGAGTGATGACCCAGTCGTGTCATCTAAGGAGTTTTATCCAAAATTATGAAAAATTATTACATTTATTAAAAATAAATGTTATGATTTTGTTTTTGTTTCTAATCCAGTGTATTCCCATGTTCTTGACAAAATCATGTTTTTTTTTTTTTTTGTTAGTTTTTTTCTTTCCTTACAGATAGACAAATTTGTATCTGAATTTATTTGGAATAAAAGAAATCCTGGAAAACAGAAAGACATTCTTCAGCAGCACGGTTCCCATGACAGGCTAACTGTCTCCTGTTATAGCAGTGTTTGGGGTTGTTGCTCATGAATTGCGCATAAGTAGACCGGGTAAGGGATTTATAGTTTCCACAACCCTTTCGGCTAGATGTCTTGTTTTAATTAAATAAAAGGACAAATTCCTACCTATCTTTAAACACTACAGTAATGATCTACGAACAAATTTTTAACTAATAAATCTATATGTACAGCATTTATTTCACAAACAGGGGCATCTCAACATCACAAAATGGACAGTAGCTCAGCCTACTGTGGCCACATTCCTGTGTTTGTCCATGATCAGATCACACTGATGCTGAAGAGCTAGAGAAAGTCAGAGATACCAAAATGTCTTTGTATTTACACAACAAAAGTGAGAGTGTATGAGTGAGAGATTTGGGTTAAATCTGTAGCTGGCAGTTTTTAGATGTAAGATGAGAAGAGTAGAACACGGACACTAATCCCGAATGCCATCTGAATGTCATCTTACAATTGGGTTTTTTATACTCAAGCTTGAAGAAGAAAAACAAAAAAAAGCACTCCAACCCAACTACATGCACATATCCTGACTGTCTCCACATTGGCTGCATTATGGAGAGCTAGAAGGCCAGAAAAGCTTCTGGGAATGATCAAGATTTCCCTAATCCTGCAGACTCACTCCATGCATAACAGACTCACTGTTATGCTGATGATACTCAGCTCTATATTTCTTCACGGCCTGGTGAAACACACCAAATTGAGAAACTAACGGAATGCATAGTCGATATAAAACACTGGATGACAAGTAATTTCTTACTGCTAAATTCTGAAAAAAACAGGTGTTAATTATCGGACCTAAAAACCCCACATGTAATAACCTAGAACACTATCTAACACTTGACGGCTGCTCTGTCAATTCTTCTTCATCAGTTAGGAACCTAGGTGTGCTGTTTGATAGCAATCTTTCATTTGAAAGCCATGTTTCTAGTATCTGTTAAACTGCGTTTTTCCATCTCAAAAACATATCTAAATTGTGACCTATTCAATTAAATTCAATTCAAGTTTATTTGTACAGCGCTTTTCACAACAAAAATCGTTGCAAAGCAGCTTTACAAGGAAATTACAGGAAATATTTATATATTGTAGAAACTTAATATATTTAACTTATGGCGAAATTTGGTAGTTTTGTATGTTGTCTGAGGGTTGGCATCATCTGAGGTCCTCTGAGGGGTTGGTATCATCTCTTCTCAGGTGTTCTGGATCCAGACTGAAGCTTGTTTAAATCCTAGTTATCCTAGTCATCTCTTTCAGTAATTTAGTGGGTACAGGATCTAATAGGCATGTTGTTGGTTTAGATGCAGTGATAAGTTTATTTAGCTCTTCTTGTCCTATAGCTGTAAAGCACTGCAGTTTTTCTTTGGGTGCGATGAATGAAACTGAAGTACTAGACGCTGCAGAATCTACATTTGTTATTGTATTTCTTATGTTATCTATCTTATCAGTGAAGATAAAGTCATTACTATTAAATTGTGAGGGAATATTTAGATCGGGTGGCGTTTATTTGTTAATCTAGCCACTGTGCTAAATAAAAAATAAAAGAGACCCATGCTTTCAACGTCAAATGCAGAAATGCTAATTCATGCGTTTATGACCTCAAGGTTAGACTATTGTAATGCTTTACTGGGTGGTTGTTCTGCACGCTTGATCAATAAACTACAGTTGGTCCAAAATGCAGCAGCTAGAGTCCTTAGTAGAACCAGGAAGTATGACCATATTAGCCCGGTTCTGTCAACACTGCACTGGCTCCCTATCAAACATCGTATAGATTTTAAAATCTTGTTAATTACTTATAAAGCCCTGAATGGCTTAGCTCCTCAGCACTTGAGCGAGCTCTTATCACATTATAGTCCTCCACGTCTGCTGCGTTCTCAAAACTCTGGCCATTTGATAATACCTAGAATATCAAAATCGACTGCGGGCGGCAGATCCTTTTCCTATTTAGCGCCCAAACTCTGGAACAATCTACCTAACACTGTTCGGGAGGCAGACACACTCTGTCAGTTTAAATCTAGATTAAAGACACATTTCTTTAACCTGGCTTACACATAACACACTAATACACTTCTATTATTCAAATCCGTTAAAGGATTGTTAGGCTGCATTAATTAGATCAGCCGGAACCGGGAACACTCCTCATAACACACGATGTACTCGTTACATCGTAAGAAGAATGGCATCTACGCTAATATTTGTCTGTTTCTTTCTTATTCTGTTTCTCAGTCCGTATCCGATCAGATGGTGGATCAGCACCAAGAGATGATGTCTACAGCACTGATCGTCAGCGGAGGCCGGACACCTAGATGAGCCCCAGAGACATATCCCAGGGAAGACCTCGACTAAAAATACATTAAAACTAAAAATATAACAAAATAACTAAAAATATAATAAAATACCTAACTACATAATGCTATTATTGTTAGAAATTGCAACAATATAAAAAATAGAAATATAATACATTTATACATTTAAAATTTTAATTAAAACATAATAATATACAAATATTAAAAATGAATAAATACATTCTAAAATAATAAATAGTATAATAAAAAAATAAAAAATATGTATGTATGTATATATATATATATATATATATATATATATATATATATATATGTGTGTGTGTGTGTGTATGTGTGTGTGTGTGTGTATGTGTATGTATGTGTGTATATATATATATATATATATATATATATATATATATATATGTATATGTGTGTCTGTGTGTGTATATATATATATATATATATATGTATACAACAGGAATATATTAAATTAATTAAACTATAAATTTGAATTATAATAAACAAACAAATATATATTATAAAAATAGACCGAGAAACAATAAATGCATTCAAATAATGAATAAAACACAAATATAACAAATACATTAAATTATAAATTAAAATGCCCCATCGGGACAAGACCACAGGAATCAAATAAGCCCTTTACACAATCTGACATGGCTGTGGTTGAAATTGAACTGCGGGTTTCGTCTGGCCAGAGAAGAACTGGCCCCCCCCCGACTGAGACTGGTTTCTCCAGAGGTTTTTTTCTCCATTCTGTCACAGAGGGAGTTTTGGTTCCTTGCCGCTGTCGCCTCTGACTTGCTCAGTTGGGGACACTTAATTTCCAGCGATATCGTCGACTTGATTGCACAGTTACTATTTAAACTAAACTGAGCTAGATAATGACATCTCTGAATTCAATAATGAAATGCCTTTAACTGAAATTAAGTGCTTTGACACAATCTGTATTGTTAAAAGCGCGATATAAATAAAGGTGACTTGACTTGACTCCATTACACCATTCCCACGAGCCCTGGAAACACAAAATGGCACCATTAACACAACTCAATGAAACTCAGCTTAGCATAAATGAGTACACCCCTCTGAACAAATACAAAAGTCTATTTGTTTGTTTATTAATTCATTCATTCATTCATTCATTCATTGTAGTACTTCATCTGTCCTCCATAACTTTAAGTATACTACTCTGACTATTCTTGGAATTGAGTGTACAAGTTCATGACAAATCGTCACATCTATCCTGTTTAACTCCTGGAGGAAGACCTCCTTAAATCCCTGATCTTTAATGGGGAGTGTTTCCCAATTTTCTCTGCAAAATGCCCCACAGGTGCCCAAGATTATTTAGGTTGGGTGAAATACCTGTGTGCAGAATGCACTATTGTACACAATGGTGAGTGAATTTATGACACCATTGATAAAGCCCAACTCCACTGAACCTTCAGCACTCATATATCCCTATAGAAGAGCTTTACTACCACTGAACTTCACTGTGGGAACCAGACACTTCTCACTGTATACCTGCCCTAGCAATGCCATACCATTTTAGATGCCCTTAGATCCAAAATGACCGTATGTATTGATTCCCAGAAGTCTATATTTTTTAGATTTGGCCCTTGGAAAAGGATAAATTAATTTATTGTGCTTTGACTACGGTAGGTAGTTACAGTGTGTACAACAATCATGCATGTTGCAACTTACTGTGTGAAATAAAAAAAGTCACATTTTTCATAGCTTTTGTCAGCTCTGAGATGCTTGGTGTATTACTTCTGCTCTTTTTCTGGCAAAAAAAAAAAAAAAAAAATCCCTCATCATGAAATGGAAGCTTCAAGTGAAGGCCTGGTTATTTTAGCAACCTTGTCACATGTCCATTGTTTTTGATATTCTGTGTTACTTTTGCTATATTTTCACACTTAAAACAAAGATTTAGTATTCATTTTGTACCACTGTTCTTTTCTGTGCAAAAAAAAAAAAAAAGTCACCAGACGATTCTTTCCCAAGTGGTTCCATTGTTGTCAGCACTGAGTCTGATTCAGTGGGTTATGTAACACTTTAAATTGTCAAGAACTTACTCCTCTTTAAATATTTTGGTTTAACATACGTGTTACTAGTTCAGTTTTATTTTGTAACTTTCAAGGTGTTCTTAGTTTTAATCATAACTAAATTTTTATCACTTTGATAAGAAATTCTTATTTTACTGAATGATTTTAACATACTTCTTTGGTGATTGATACAATGTTCCTGCAAGTCTGTTGATCAAAGAACTCTAAGATGTCTTCTAAGTAAAGAATAATTGCTGAATTTGTTATGTTTCAGATGGGGTGTACTCAGTAATGCTGAGGACTGTAACTCAATGCAGTGTAATTGAGTTTGGCATAGCACAACTTAATACAAAAGAACTACATTTAATGCATCTTATTTCAACTCAAAGCAGAGGAACACAGAGTGGAAGCTAAATTCACAACACAATGTTGTATTTAGAAATCTTCCAGAGAACTGGAATCAGACTCATTTACAGGTATAGATATTAAATCCATAACTACACCCTTAATACACACATGTACACAGCTTTTGTTCTTGCTACCTGTCTGTCTGTGTGTGTGCTCAGAGTGAGGTGAACTAATGCTTAACTTTGCATGTCTAAAAAAAAAAGAAAAAAGAAAAGAAGCTCTGAAAAAGAAAGTAATAAAAGCCCCTCTAATCCCCTAACATACACACACACACACACACACACACAGAGAGAGAGAGAGAGAGAAAGAGGTGTTCACTTCCTCCTCTATTGACTAAAACGCACAGGTCACAACATGACAGTTTTATACTGCTGATGTGCAGGGGCATTTTCTAACAGAAGGCAAGGGAGGCAGTGCCTCCTCAAAGACATTCAGCAGTGAGAAATATACAACAGTACAAAAACAAAATAAAATGTTTGTAATGAAATTTGTGACCAAATAGTGTGCCAAGCATTAACTTTATCAACACAGTCACCAGTGGATAAAGTTTCAGAGAGAGACAACATTCTTCTCCTCTAAGCTCACTTTGTTCTGACTGAGATCCTTAAATGTTGAGTGAATGTGAAGGTGGAACCGTAAGTTGGAGGCAAGGCATTGCCATGACACATAGCATTTTTTTATTATTTTTATTTTTATTTTTTTCTTGTAGAAAGTGTAAAGGTGTCACTGGATATGGTTTAAACATCAAATGGAAAAAGAGCATGAATTTACAGTGGGAAGAAAAAAGAGGGCACTTTGCCTCCGTTTCACAAGACCACTACACTGCTGCAGAGTGCAGCATCAATAATGGACTTCTTTTATAAACAACAGTTTAAATTAGGAGCTGAAAAATGACAAGGCCTCTCGAATAATTTTATACTGCTATAAATCTTCATCAGAGACAAATAAAACGTCAAATTTAAATTTCCTGAGGCATGAACAGCTTTAGTTTAGTGATCTTTCATATGAAATATGAAATGACATGTTTGAGTTGAGATGATTATGGTCTGAGTAACTGAAAATAAAGCAAAAGATAAACAGCAAAATAATAGTGTGGATCATTACTATAGACACTGTTCTACAAATTGTTACAAAATATGAAGTCGGTGCACACTCACACACACACTTAGTAAGTAAATGTCACTAATAGATGAATGCCACAGTATGAATGTTTAGTACAGCTGTATTACACTTCACACAGGGGGACTACAAGAGACAGGTTGAAGCCATAAAGGGGTTGTAGATGTATACTCATTACTCACATGCAAAACATATACCTTGGATGTATATATTTTGATATACCTTACCTCAGTGTTTCCCAACCCTGTTCCTAGAGGCACACCGACAGTACATATTCTTCCTTATCTGACCCATTTATTTCTGGTCTTGAAATTCTTACTAGTAGGCTGATGAGTTAAATTAGGTTTAATTACGAACAGTTGAGAAACTCCTTACCATTTACCAAAACATATAGCTGATGCCTGTAACCTATGAAAGAAATAGTTCATCAAGAAATTAAAATATTCTGAAAATGCACTTACCCTCAGGCCATTGAAGATGTAGTTGAGTTTGTTTGGTCCCACTGTATATTAAATGTCTTTAACTACTATATATTTACATTTAATTTAATCATTTAAACAATGCACGTATTGTGTACATTCATGTTTTTACACTGCACTTATATGTAAAAATACCTTCCTGTAATTACATCTGTAATTAATATCTGTAGTTACATGTATAATTACACTGTTGACCCTACCCCTACACATTTACCCCTCTTTAAACCCAACCTAAACATAACTCTACCACCAAACCTGCTCCTAACTTTACCTGTATTCCTCCTTAATAGCAGCAAATGTGATTTGCAACACAATAAACACAATAAGAACATGGTACCAAACAATTCATCATTTCTGATGTAAGTACATAGTAATTAAAGACATATAATATAAAGTGGGAACATTTGTTTCTTCACCGGAACAGATTTTGAGATATAAGTAAATGGGTGTTGTCAGAATTAGAGTGCAAACAGCTGATAAAAACATCACAATAATCTACAAGTAATCCACAAAATCCCGATACATTTATTAACGTTATAAAATAAAATAAATAAACAAATTACTTGTGGATTTTTTTTTTTTTTTTTTTTTTTTTTGGCAACCATTCACTGCAGAGGATCGACATGTGAGCAAGTGATGAAATGCTACATTTCTCTGAATCTGTTCCAATGAAAAAACAAACTCGTCTACAGCTTGGATGGCCTGAGGGTGAGCACATTTTCATGTTTGGGAAAACTACCCCTTTAAATACACAGGCTTATGAAAAGCAAAGACAATTAAACTTCAAAACACTTAACAGTACATTAAACTAGGGGTCCGTGCATAATCTACACTCAATGTGCGTCAAAGAAACATAGTCCCATTAAAGCATTTAGTCAATGCCCGCTATACACGAGCAGTGAATGGTGCACCAATGTGCTCAACATTCTTCAGTCCAGCATGGAGAGTTCACTGCAGTTACTGTACATAGATCATTAGACTAGATGACAAAGATGATGGCAGCTCTGGAGGCAGCCCTCTCCTTCCCCTGCTGATCAAGATGCCCCTGTGTTTTCAGGTGCATCCCTTCTTTCCAAATTCTCAGAAGACATTGATAAACTCAGTTAGCACCTATAAGGAGGCCTCCACTTGGTTTTATGGCTGGTCAATCCCTATTGAGCATGTGTCCAGTGTCTCTGCTCCATCCTCCACCTGGGATGTCCCGGTTTCTAACTGGATATAGACAAAGGTTAATTGTAAGTATATTGTAGTTTATTGTAATACACAACAATCTCAGTCAGGTGCATTGCTAGGATTAGAAGAGACTTGAGGCTTGGCTCCTCTTGTGAGTGGAACTACTTTCTTTCACTACAGACTAAGGCCCATATTTACTAAACAGGCCAACTAAGAGTGAGACCACAATCCTATAAAGCACAGATGTGAGTGGAAAATTCTGCGGGTGATCTACTGACAATGTGCAAATGAAACAGCCAGGTCACTTCCATAATGACCAACGCAATATACTGTACCAAGAGAGGTGTAAACAAGCAGAGCCGATGATAATCAGGTGCAGGTAATCTTCTAACAACACAGGCACAAAATGGGTTAGTTCACTTAACCCTCTGGTTGTGTTCGGATTCCTGTCACACTTGTGGTGACTCCAAACGATTGCTTATAAATCTCTCATTATGCTATATTATCACCAAATATTGGATTCATTCTTTTTGTCCACTTGTTTTCTTTCATTTAGGACTGGCTTTGTGATTCTATTTGCATCCGATTAATCGTAGGCCTCATTTATCCAAAAGTAGGCACCTCATTTTTTGAGTGAAAAAAGCATTTTTTTATGAATAATTTTCACAAAATGAGATAAAAAAAAAAGATAATTTGCACTGTTTCTCACACTAGTGTGCTTTAATGTTTAATCGGGAAGTTTGCTTTTAATTGCTTTAATTTTGTACAAAATTGCACAAAGTCACACTTGTCAAAAATGGCCGGCCATTGAAAGTGAGTGGGGAAGAATGAAAGTAAGAGAAACAATTATATTATTTAATGATAATATAGCATAATGAGAGATTTATAAGCAATTGTTTGGAGTCCGGTCATTTTTGACCGGGAACACCACAAGTGTTACTAGGTGAAATAAAACCCACAAAAAATTACGAAAATTCTAAAAAAAAAAAAAAAAAAAATTCTAACGTTAACTAGTATTTTCGGGAAAAAGAAAATCTTCTCCGGGTCAGTTTGACCCGAACACAACCAGAGGGTTAAAATGAAAATTCTGTTGTCATTTACTTTCACTGATGTCATTTCAAACCTGTACCTGTAGCCACTGACTTCTATAATAAGTAGGGCTGTCAAGGTTAACGCGTTAACGCATGCGATTAATCTAAAAATTTTAACACGTTAATATTTTTTTAACGCAAATTAATCATTTGATAAGGTTTGACCCCAAATTCCTGCTGTCATCGCAGTGTGGACGGTTATCTATTGTTGTGTGATAACGGTACAGCGAACCAGTGTTGCCAGGGTCGCGGTTTTCCCACACAATTGGGTTATTTTGAAAATGCAGTCGTGGGAAAAATTACAGAGCCGTGGGTTGTGGTTTTTTGGGCCACTTTTATAATGTACAGCGGCTGCACAAAATATAGACAAATAAAAATGAAAATAGACATGTTCTAATGTGTATTATACTTGGAATGTATACCTGGCAACTTAAGAATGGAGAGGTGGTTGTAACATCACAAACAATATGAGTTTCAGCCAGAGCAATGGGCTTTTACACAGCAGAATAAATAAACATGACAACAGCCACTATAGATTATATAAGATAATAAACATACGATTACGATAGGATATGGTTTGTATGTGATTTTCTTGAGATTTGGATATTTTCTTAACAATAATGAATACATCTGAAATACTAATTTGTACAGTGATAAAAAAGGTTATAAATAGCATAACAACGACCAAATTCCATATGTGATCGCAAAAGGAAGTTATTACAAACACTCAATGGTGGATTAAAGTGAGTTTTGAGTAAAAGTGTACTATGAATCTCATAAATTGTCTTATGTAGCATGATGCTAATGTTGGCTCTAATGCACCTGCAGAACAAGTCCAATTCTTCTTCATAATGCATTTTGTCATGTAAGGTCACAAGAAAATGTTTTGTTGTATTTATTTAGAAATACTTTTGATAATAGTTAGGTAAATGTATAATGAGATTGAATCGATGTGGCTTGGTAAACGTTTTATTGCCAGTATAAAGGCTACTAATGGCTGAATAAAAACAAAATAATAATAATGATAAAAGAATAATAAGGATTATGTCTCATACTGTCACAATTACTCAAGGTGCACAGAACGAGGAGACACAGAGTACTTGAAAACACAGTCTTTATTAATCCAAACATGTAGGAGTCACAGGAACACTGGGGAAGACGTTTCAAGGACCGACAAACATGAACTAAATGGACTGGGGCTTTTAAAGACAGGAAAATCAGGGAGGAAAACGAGACACACCTGGAAACCAATTAACAATCAAACTGGGGAGAAACACATGGGGAGCAAAACACAACACAGACAGGTCCATATTCCTGACATATCGCCCTCGCACCATGGAACAACAGAGAGGGGGGAACGGGTGGGAGCAAAGGCGGAGGCTCAGGAGGAGGCCGGACACCCGGGAGGGGGCCGACAGACACAGTCCAAGGGGGTGAAGAAGGAGGGAGGAGCCAGGGAGAAGACAGGAGGGACCCGGAGCAGGAGGAGTCCAGCAGGACCCAGGCCACAGCCATAACAGCGGCCCACTGTGGAGCCGACGGAGGGATGAGCCATGGAGGAGGGATGGCCGGCGACTCCAGGGGGCCGACCAATGGCGGCGGAGCAGGTGGTGGAGGAGCCCAAGGCGGAGACGGAGAGCAAACAAGCCAGGGGGATGCCGAGGATCCGGGGGGCCAGGGTGGAGCCGAGGGCTCTGGTGACCGAGGCAGAGGCAGAAATCCGGAGATCTGCGGCAGAGCCGGAGCGACTGAGGACCCAGGTGGAGCTGGCGGGAGGAAGGAGCCCAATGGAGCCAGTGGGACGGAGCGACGATGCACAGCCAGAGGAGAAGAGTCCAGAGGCGATGGCGGGTCAATGCCCGACCAAGGCGGAGCCGGAAGGACGAGGAAGCCCGGTGGAGCTGGTGGATCGATGGGTGATGGTGGAGGTGAGGGAGCTAAGAGCCGAGGTGGAGCCGCTGGGTCTACAGGCCGAGGCGAAGTCTGGGCCTCGGAGGCTGGAGGCGGAGGTGAGGGGTTCTCCAGCCACAGTGATGAATGGAGGATGGCAGACCCGCAGAGCTTGGACCGCATTGATGTAGGGCTGAGGACGAGCAGAGGGGCTGCCAGATGACAGCGGTGGAGAAGGCAGGAGCAGGTGGGAGGGTGGGAATTTGTCAGCCTCTGGGCTTTCAGGGTGAAACTCTGGAGGATGCTATCAAGGAGCGGGCACAGGGGAGGCGCTCTGGAGGAGTGGACACTGTAGGGAGTTTGCGAGGAGTGGGCACAGGAGGGCGCCCTGGAGGAGCGGACACAGGAGTGCGCTTGCGAGGAGCGGGCACAGGAGAGTGCTTGGGAGGAGCGGAGCTGGATGGGACCAGCGAGACGAAGGAGATCCAGGAGACGAAGGAGAGTGGAGAGGGGGAAAGTCGACCTCCAGGTCAGTTACCCAGTCCATCAGCTCCCATTCAAAGTCCAGCAGCCCCAGATGTCCTATCAGCTCACCCTCAGTCGCAGTGCAAGGTGCGGAGCTCCACTCTGCGCTCACACCGTCCACGGCTGGCTCCCTCGTGGTGGGCACTGTCGCCTGCTCTCGCTCCTTAAGATCTTCTAGTGAGGGATTGTTAGTCACCCCTAAGTTTCGTCTGGTGACTATGGGACCTAAGGCTTTCAGTGTTGTTGCTCCCAGATTGTGGAATGCTCTTCCCCAAAACATCCGTCAAGCATCCTCCCTTCTCTCCTTTAAAAACCTCTTAAAAACACATTTTTTTCTCTGAGTATTACTCTTCAGTTCATAGTCTGTGAATTGTACCCTGTTATGGATGTTTATCTACACTCTCTCTGTATCTGGCACAGATGGTGAACGGGGATCCACTCCACGAAGGCGGCGAATTCTGCTCAAGGACCATCTTCGGACGACAGCGCTCTGCACGCGGTGTTGAGGCTTGCAACATAGAATGCTCAGAGTGAGTCGTCCAGGTATCTGGTAAGTTCGGTGAGGGCCAGAAACAGTCTGGTATGGTCCTCGAGCGAGCACTCTCCCTGCTCCAGCAGGAGGAGGAGGAATTCGGGGCGAAGGAGGGGATCCATAGAAACACAACGGAAACAAAAAACGCTGGGAAAACATGGAAAACAAAAACGGAGGGTAGACGCAGAGGTAACTGTTTTGGTCGGTCCTTCTGTCACACTTACTCAAGGTGCATGGAACGAGGAGACACAGAGTACTTGAAAACACAGTCTTTATTAATCCAAACCTATAGGAGTCACAGGAACACTGTGGAAGACGTTTCAAGGACTGACAAACATGAACTAAATGGACTGGGGCTTTTAAAGACAGGACAATAGGGAGGAAGACGAGACACACCTGGAAACCAATTAACAATCAAACTGGGGAGAAACACATGGGGAGCAAAACACAACACAGACAGGTCCATATTCCTGACACATACCTGGCGGAGGTGTGAAAGGTTCTGTTTCCTTAAACTAGTTTGTCATGCATTTCTTTATTTCAACACATTTACAGGTAAATCATAGTATTTTAAATTTGTGATTAATCACAGTCCATGACTGTGATTAACGCGATTAAATTTTTTAATCGATTGACAGCACTAATAATAAGGTTGCAAAGACTGTGGAACTCAATGGCTTCCGTCAACAGTTTGGTTACTCGTATTCTTCAAAACATCTTCTTTTCTTGTTCAACTCACTCAAAACTAACTAAAATAGGCAAAACAGACAACAATAATTTTATTTTTTTCAAAGTAAGTGTAATTTTGAAAGTTTACTTTCTGTATAGCCACATACCCTGGTTACAAAAAGTCATGGCTACAAAAAAAAAACAAACAAACAAAAAAAAAAGTTACAATACAATGTACATGAAACACCAAAAATCAGTGCCTTCCCAATGTCTGTTTAATGCCAAATGTGATCTTCTTTGTGTAATTTCCTTATCTTGCAGGGCGGTACTGAGTGTTATGTTGTGTGATAGTGAAAGTCTTGTAACGTCTGGAGCAATCAGAAACACAATTTTGTTTGTTATATTTAACAAATATTCCGTAACACTCCTAAATCAGCAAGCCAACTATGAGGGTCTATGGACCCTTCCCCCGAAATGTGGCTAATGCCTCAAAAAGGCGGAACAGGCCTCTGGTTCCATGGTAACCAGTGCTAATAACAGTAAATTACCATGTTCAGAGACAAAGAGTCGTAAACTTTCCCTCCAGAAGTGCAAGTCACCATTGGCTCTTTGGTCCCCTAGAGGTGTGACCTCCACAGAATTTAAAAGGCCTCACTTCAGTGACCTGCCTCTCTTTTTATTCTCTTCACTCGTCTCTCATCACCTTCCCATCTTCTGGTTGCTAAGTCCCAGTGCCGGCCCTGCCGTGCCTGTCAGGCCTCGACACGGCTCAGTCTGTGGTTCTTTTATATTCAGAGAAGATGAGGATGGGATCTAGAACTCTTCTGGAACCCTTAAGTTTGCCAGGCTTCAGCCTTGATTTTCCATTCAAAAAAGATCCTAGGATCTCAGCTGATGTCTCTCTTAGCTCTTCTTCACTTTCCACCTGGGAAGAAACTCCCAATCACCATCAAGTCAGGACATCTTTGGAATTCATCAGTCTTCAAACCCGGAAGAACGTGATCGCAAGTCCAAAACCTTGAAACCATCAAGACTTTCATCCGAGACTGCATCCGGACACTTGTCAACGACCAAGTCAATGCAAGTATTGAACATTTAACTAAACGAAACAGAGGTTTAGTATAAGCCATAGACCCCGTTATAAAATGGTGCTGATGGTTTTACTCAGGTGGTTAACTGACTCTTTTCATAGCTTCATTCTCTGGTTTTCCTGAGGGTTTCATCCATCAAGTCTCATTTGCCCTTTCCCCATGTGTGAGTGATTGTATGTTTGTTTGTTTAGATTAGTTATGTGTGTTAGTGTTTAGTTAATAAAACTTTTGTGCACAAATTATATGCGTTTCTGGTCCTGCTTGTGAATAATGTCCCTTTACGATTCTGATCCAGCTACATGCTCTAATGCAGTGCTTCCCAAACCTGTCCTGGAGGACCCCTAGCCCTGCACATTTTGTATGTCCCCTTATCTAACACACCTGATTCAACTCATCAGCTCGTTAGTAGAGACTGCAAGACGTGAATTGGGTGTGTCTGATAAGGGAGACATACAAAATGTGCAGGGCTAGGGGTCCTCCAGGACAGGTTTGGCAAGCACTGCTCTAATGCATTAATACTGTAGGAAAGATATGCTCTGTGGCCATGAAAATATCCTTTCTTAGAGTTGATATGAACTTACACTGAATGTTCGCTGGACAAACAGATTAGTTTATGGAGATTTGATTCTGCTACAGTCACTACTGGCAGCTGATATAAATAATTGTAATTAATCATAATTAATGATTAATTAATGACATATCTGGATGAGGTTGTAAGCACTCCTGAGGTCCAACTTGGTGAAGATCCAAACTCTGCAAAGTTGTTCCAGGGCTGCAGGGACCAGAGGAAGAGGGTAATGGAACTTTACTGTTATCTTGTTGAGTGCCCGGTAATCTACGCTAGGCCGCAAGCCTCTGTCCTTCTTGGCTACAAAGAGAAAGCTGGAAGCAGCAGGGAAAGTAGATGGATGGATGTAGCCTTGTTAGATTCCTCGATATACTCCTAAATGGCCTTCTGTTTGGGGATGGAGAGAGGATAAACTTTGCCTCTAGGCACTGGTTTACCGGGAAGGATGATGTCGATGACATTCCCATGGTCTATGAAGTAGTAGTTGAGAGGCTCATTTCAGGCAAAAAATGTCACTGAAGTGGATATAACAGGATGGAATATCCACCGATCACTTCTCGACAGGGCTCTCAATGGAGATGGAGTGCAGTGGGAGGACTAGGGTCGGAGAAACTGGTCGCGGCAGCTGAGAGAAATACCTGGAGAAACAATTCTTGCCCCACTTAAGGACTTCGCCAGTGGTCCACAAGATGGTAGGATTGTGTGAAACAAGCCATGGGCACCCTAGTATGATCCAAGCTGTGAAGTTCTCCAGAACCAGCAGGCAGATATCCTCAGTATGGAGCTGACCGACCTGGAGTTGGAGAGGACCCACGCAATATCGAACTTTTGAAGTCCGAAGATGGTATAATTGCTCTCTAATGGAGAAATCTCCAACCTGTCCTCCGAATACTTCTCAGAAATGGGCAATGAAGGCTTCGAGTGAATGGGTTGCTGGTCCGTCTTGCTGCCATAGAGATTCAGCCAACTGTAGTGCTCGACCTGTGAGTAGAGACAGAATGAAGGAAATTTTAGTTCAGTAATGAAGTAGGGAAACGATGTGTCTGGATTCATCCGCCGAGCCAGAGTAGAATTGACAATGGGACTGGCAGTGTAGATGGGAGCCGAAGAAGATGCTGGTGTGGAAATCTGTGCTGGTGTTGCAGTGGGTCTGCGAGCAGGCGTGCTGAGGACTTTGTGGAGGGAATCCACCAGCTCCTGGAAGGGATCCACACCTGTCAAGTTCATGCTGTTATGGTCTGGTCTTCTGTTACGGAATACCAGACTCTGAGACAAAAAGATACGTTAACCCAACAGGTGTGTTTATTGACAGTTTTGTAGCAATGGATAATGGCAGATGAGTTCACGCAAACAGACAGTCTTAGAGTAATAGAATGACTGGGTGATGAGGTGATCCGTGACAGGTGTGATTGATTAGAATTCCGGCGATTGAGTGGTGGATGAGCCTGGTGTGGCCGTGACACCATGATCAGAGCTATTTTTTTAATGATATGTCAGCTGATACATATTATGTCACATTATTTTGTGATTTTGCTAACTGTATGGATTTTACAGATTAAACTTTTATAATGCTTTTATAATCCATCTCCCGTGTTTGCTTCTAGCACGACATAGACGGACCACTTATCCTTTGTCCATGGTGCATACATGTGGCAGCCGAAGTGCTTGTCTGTGTGTGGGGGACTGTGTGCTGTGTCAACCCAAAGAACACCACCACCACAGACTGATATTAGACAGACAGCCCAGATATTTGGTTTATTTCCAGTAGTTTACTGGAAGCTATGGAGATGTAAGCAATTTAAGACCATCAGAGGAAAAACAGTAGTCATAAAACTCTGCATCACTTACCTTTCAGTGCAAGATCTGTTTCTGTTTTGTCATGCCCATATGCCATCCTCATCATCCTAAAACAAACACATCATATTTCTATGAACTTTGTGCACAAGAGTATTGCCAGAAACAGCCGCAAAAAAAGCACAGAATACTCTAAAATTCTCTAAAATTACATTCTACGGCAGAGTTAAGAGCTGTTTTTCGTGGAATTGTTGGAATAAACGTATATTAGAAGGGATTGTCCACATACTTTTTGTCATATAGTATACATGATATAAAATCTTCTATCATGGCACCACAGAACTTTTTGAGCTAATCACTATTTCTTGAAAACTATTAGAAGACTATTAGAAGTTTCTTAATGGGGTCAATATAACCTGACAAAAGATACATTGTTTAAAAATGTGTGTGTGTGTGTGTGTGTGTGTGTGTGTGTGTGTGTGTGTGTGTGTGTGTGTGTTTACACAAGTACAACACAGACAAATCTCTTGTGAGTAGGTTTGGGTGAGTGTGGTTTGTTTAGGTCGGTGACCTGCTCTGGTGGGGGGGAGATAAGTTCACGCTGATGTCCATGATGCGAATGATGGGAATACTGTGGATGAATGTGTCCATTTTCATGATGTTCTGCCATGTGCTTCATCCTGCTGTGTGCCTGATGGGCAGTATACACATATAATATTAAAACCCTTATCTCTACAGCATTAAACATGGTTAAAAGTGAGAACAAAAGACAATTTTACCCTTTTTTTAATGAAGTAATACAATACATAGTCACAGATCACATTATAACATCTCACACTCTCTGTTTGTTCTAAATTCTAATTGACTGAAGTAGACAGTGGATGAAGTCCACCAGTTTGTGCATTTATGTGCATGTTTTCCAGTAAGGAATGTTTAAAAACCCACAAATGTTTGCTGCAAAGCACAAATATAGGAGATCCACAAATTGGTGTGTAGGAGTAGCTTACACAGAAATTGGTACTGCAGTCGGAGAATCCCACTTTCATATATATATATATATATATATATATATATATATATATATATATATATATATATATATATATATATTGGAAATGGTTTAAACAATATTTTTCATACTTGTTCACTGAACCATAAACAGTTATTGCACATGCACTATGCACTTGTGGATGTTATGACACACCACCCCAGGAGCAAGGACTGAACCCAGATGCAGGAGTTAATACAGAGACTGAGGACAGAGGTAAGTATGCAGAGGTGAGTATGCAGTTAAGATATAGCTTGTACACAACAGTATAGAGCAAATACGATAGAGGTCCAAAAGTGGAAGCATAGAAATAAAATTTACAGGTAAGTATATCAGGTAATCAGCGAAGGAATATATCAAAATATAGTGATTAAATTCAACAACATGAACTATTCTAGTACTTAATATGTCCTCCATTACTTTAAGTATATTACTCTGACTCTTCTTGGCATTAAGTGTACAAGTTCATGACAAATTGTCATATCTATTCTGTTTAACAGGAGGAAGAGGTCAAGGAGGATGACCTTAAATATCCTGATTGTTAATGGGGAGTACTTTATTGGAGACTTTACTACCACCGAATTTCACTGTGGGAACCAGGCACTTCTCACTGAATTCCTTCTCTGTCAGCCCCATACTTTTTGGATGCTGTTAGATCCAAAATGTTTGACTTGGTCTCATGAGACCAGAGTTTGATTTCCCAGAAGTCTATATTTTGTAATCATGGGCCTTGGAAAAAGCTTAATGAGTATATATACTCAGTATATACATTTAATGATTATATAATGAGAATATAATGAGAATAAATTAGTTTATTGTGCTTTGGCTACAGCAGTTTGCTCCGGTGTGGACAACAACCATGCATTTCATTTCTTCATGTTGCATCTTACTGTACACTTCCTTGTGCTGAAAATGTGCAGTTCTGCAGTAATACACAGTAGGAAGATATTATAAATGACTGTTGCAAGAATACCTCCAGGAAGATAGATGCTGTTTTCACAGATGGACCTGTCACCCTTGTTTTTTCAAATTATAACAATACTCTCCATTATTGGAGGACACCTTCATGCTGCCACACAAGGCTGATGAACTGGAGAATTTATCTTTCTTCTGGAATCTCAGTAAGGCTCTTATATGTCTTAAGACTTGGATATCCACCATTGATTCTGCAGCTCTTGTAGAATCTGTTGGATTTTTTCCTGTGTTCTTGCCAGTTCTTTTTAAGGCATACCAATTATGGATTTTTAAGGTAGGATTGCGTATAGTTGAGGAGGGCAGAGATATGTGTGCATTTTTCACTGAACTAATCAACAGAGTGTTGATAGTTGTTCTGTCTCTTCTTCCTGAAGTCTTGCACCTCTTCTTGCGTTCCAATCACCCAGCAGTAAGATTTTGTAACTTTCGTGAACCTTCCTTAGGGTCTCATTCAATGCCTCTGTGATATCCTTCACCTCTTCTACTGACGATAGGTTAGTTGCATAAGCACTAAAAAGTGTTGCAGGCTGTTTTCTAGCAGTGAGAATGCAGAATGACACGAACCTTTCACTAATGCCCATCACCAAACACTCCATTGCCAGTGGTCTTTGATGCAAAGAATCTAAGGAACTCAACAAACGGTAACAGATATCCATGCATAGATACCCAGCACCACTGCTTCACCCAATGGCAGGATTGCCAGGTGCATGAGTTCCGGCGTATTAGAGGACTGCCTTGAGGTGCGCCTACCACCACCTGGTTTTCTCGTGTTTGGTCTAAGTTCCCTTGCCTCGTCCACAGAGGCAGTCCCCAGTTCCTTTGTCCCAGCCATGAAGGTCATCCCTAGCTCCCTTATCCTGGCCATGGGGACTACGCTTGAATCCCGCCTTCCAGATTCACGTCTCTCAGATGGCCCTCCAGACACTTGTCTCTCTGCTGGCCGTCCTTGTACTTTTAGCTCTGCCGGCCCTCCAGACATAACCAGCTCTGTCTGTCCTTTAAATACTACCAACTCGGCTGGACTTCCAGATGATCTCCATTCATCTGGCCTGCCAAAAGCTCCACACTCCGTCAGCACCTCAGAAGTCAGCCTGTCAGCTGGCCTTCCAGATGTCTGCCCATAAGCCCAGCACTCCAGACATCCACCTATCAACCAGCCTTCCAGATGTCAGGCTTTCAGCGGTCACTCCAGACGTCCCCTTGTCAGCCAGTATCCCTGAAATTCTCTACGACACTTGATCAGCTCAGGTTCTTCAGCTCAGTCTGCTCTTCCATGGGGACATTCAGTCCTGTCTGCTCTGCTGTGGTGGTCTTCTGCTGTGCCTTGGGGGTCTTCAGTTCCATCTGGACTCTTACTTTGCCTTTCCTGTGTTCCCGTTCCTTATTTGTTGCTAATTCATTCAGGCTACTGGTGTTATCATTCCTTATTTGTTGCCAGATTAATTGTGTTAGTGTTAAATCACTATTGTTGGTTTTTTGCTTTGTTAGCATGTGAATTTAAGTCCTTCAGTTTCCTCAATTCTTTGTCTGGTAGTGTTTGTGCATGCACACTGTTACACTGCCTTCTGGTTTGGATTATTCTACTTAAGTTGGATTGTTTTCTTTTAATTGGTTTAATAAAGTTATTGTGCTATTTACTAGCTAATCCAATCCTCATCTTCTTTGTGGACTTGCATCATGACAATTTCCTTATCCATTATTCACTTCATAGTTATATTACTTGTTACCTTTTTTTCTTTTTTCTTTTTATTACACTTGTGTCTTCCTTGTGTTGATAATACAGTAAGAGGATCAGAAATCCTCCTTGATTGTTCTTTTATTGTTCAAGTGAAATGCCTTAGCTGGTAGTCCAAGCTAAAAGGGGGGAGGAATCATCTGACACATTCACAATTAACTGATATGTGACCAAAACTCAATATTAATTTGGTGCCACCTGTGAGAACCACTACATATAAAAGCTTGAATTTATATATTTTCAATATTATTTGAAAAGTTTTAATAAAATCATGAGGAACCCATCAACATATCTCTTAAAAATCTGTTTTTAGTGTTTAGTTTACGGTTTTAGCTATTTTAGCCTATTTTAGATGATGGGAGCAGATCAACTGATTTGTCTTATGTTATAAAATTGTTATTTTGAAAATCTTAGCATATAATAAATGGTAACTTTTAGATGTTTAATAGTTATTTTTAATGAATTTTTAATGATCATTATAATTGAACATTTTCGATTAGCAATATTTAATTTCATCCATTCATCAGGCAATGATGCATGTGTATGTGTGTAAATGTGTGTTTTTGCCCATTTCTGGTTGTTGTGTACTATTGACAAAGACTGCTTTTTAATTCTGCATGTGTATATGATACTGACAGTACAACTGTTACACAATATTTATACAATAATTATATGTGTCCACAATAGTTCTCATCTGTCTCTTTTTCTCACTGAAGAATTATTGACTCATGGAGAGTGTTAAACAGATAATGGCTACTTCCCTGAAATTCCTTCCCTCATTCCCAACTGTTTACAAGTCATCTGTTTGGCCTAGAGACAACATTCTCCAAAAGCTTGCTCAGTCTTGGTTTCTAATAGCTTTGTACATTATGTTAGTTACTGTTAATGTTGGTTACGGGGCACTGTTTTTTATTAAAGCTTTATTAAAGTTTTGTGATTAATACAATGAGGCAATGTGATGTAACTCTCTGAATTCCAGATTGAAAGTCCTCTCAAACACTGTGTCCTAACCATGCAAATTTTCTAGCCTAACCAACCATGAGAGTGATATGTGTGTCCTGCACAAATTGCAAAGTCATTCAACCAAAACTCTACTCATTAAGAACTAAACATCAAACATGCATTATGTTGTGAGTGTAAGTAAGCACTGTTACACACACTGATTGGATTTACATTGAAAGCACAAAACCACATGGAGAAAAACATTAACTGACCTGCTGTTTTTGGTGATTCATAAACCTCTCCTTCTCTCTCCTCAAGGTCATCACATCCTCAGGGGTCGACATGTTTCTCATGGGAGAAAATTCTAGTAGATTGATGCAGCCATCTTTTTCACTGACAGCAGCCAGCAGAGCCTGTTGTCTGGTGGGAAGGTAAGAGGAGGGGGTGGTTACGATCTACGGTAAGTCATTAGTAAGTCATTACTTAAACAGAAGCAGACACAAACACAAGATACAGTAAACACACATACACACATAATGAAGGGCACAGCAGGAGGACATACTTAGCTATCAAAGAGTGTTTCAGTGATAACTCACAGTCTCCTGCTCTTTTCCTGTGATCAGAAGAATTTAGGCCATATGGGGCACAATTTTGTCCAAAAGGTCAGACAGGGAATCTTAAACTGCTGCCTAATCATTAGACTACTCCACAAAAAAAAAAAAAAAAAAACTATTGTTTGATGCATTCACAACCACCGTAAAAACCACGAGTAAAGTAAACCATGGTGAAATAAAGATTATACTGTAGGTGTAATACAGGGGTGCCCCAACCTCCTGAAGGGCCACTGTCCTGCAGAGTTTAGCTCTAACACCGCGTCTACACCAGATGCGAGCGGTGTGGCGCGATAAAGTACAATAGAACTCATTATAATCAGTGATGCTGTCTACACTGGAAGCTGCGTGAGGCGACATGACAAATCCCCGACAGTAAACTGCTGCCACGTTCTATTTATGACGTGCTGACACAAATTTCAAATGATTTTCAATGGTCGCTTTATCGCGTACAGTGTAGACAGACTTTAGCTGTTTAGCTGTCACGTCCGGTGTAGACACGGTGTATTCCTAATTGAGCACAGGTCTTCAGACTCAATAGAAACTTCCAGGAAAGTGTGCTGAAGCTTAATAGTACTAAACTCCAAGAGCGGGATTGGATGCTCCTGGTGCAATACATTGTTTCTTCCACATTTTCTGCCTTTTAATTTTGTAAGATATTGGTAATATTAGTTTCTCTTATATTTGTTCACATGGTATAGTTTTGCCATATCTTCCTATTATGGTGCATTTTTAAGGGGCTTGTTCTGGGAGCACTATTTCCTACCCAACACGCAAAAACTGCAATAACTTTATTTATTATTTTTTGATGCGCATGGAGGAATTTATTTGGTAAATGCATTTCCATCTCCCATTATTTGCAGTAACTCTTTTTTGCACAAGTCAAAAACCACCTCAGCAAGCGTAAAAACATTTTTGCAAATTAAGGGATTTTTTTTCTCGAAATTTGGTGTTTCTATCACTCGTTTCTGATGTGATACTTCAAAATGTGCATAAAAACAGCATGATAGAAACGTTGCTACTGCCAACTTCAAATTGTATGGAGTATTTTAAAAACAAAGTTTGCATAATACACACTTTATAACTGAGTTGTTATTTTACTCAAGTCTGGTGCCGACTGATGCATCACCACTGTCATCACTGCTTAGCTTTTCATATTCACCATACCGCCATACATGCCCGTGTCTTTTGTATAATAAAAATGTAACCTGCAAGTTGAGAGACCACATATGACAGCAAAGGAAGTGATTATCAGCTGGTTCCACGGTCTGGATCAGTGGCCGATTGTTTGGAGCATTTCAAAAACACACCTATGAAAAAGTTTTTGCATCGATAAATTACCTCAATCGCATTTAATCCTTTGGGCTTCTTCACTTTTGGGTCACACTTGGTACCTTCGAGGTCAAAAGTAACCGAAGCAATGAAATTAAACTGGTTTCTTTCATTCTTTTTCTATTTTTTAGGAAAATCAATGTAGTATATTTTTGTTCAATAATATTTTAATATTTTTTTTATTATTATTAATCAGAATGTTGAGGGGATTTTATGATACTATGCAATATTTATATAAAAAAAAAAAAAAGATTTTTTTTCCACAGTCATTTTTGGCCAAGAAGGTATGAAGTGATATTTTTTTTTATTTTTTGACCTTTTAACATATGCAAATCATGTCCATGATGTTTTTGTGTGTTTACATAGCTAATGCCACAAAGTCACCAAGTGTTATCGCATTCTGATGAAGCAAAAAATAAATAAAAATTAAAAATGTAAAATGTTTGAGTCAGTTCCGACCAAAGAGGCCCGGAGGGTTTCCTATATCTACATAACAATGTTTTTAAAATAGATAGTTTTACTTCCAAATTCTGTCCAGCTTTCACATGCCACTGTGTGAACATGTCCAAATTCTTCTGACTGTACATCAGTTTAATTCTGTCAAAGAACCAATGTAGTACAAACTGTTAAAACATTGCAGTTTTTGGTTACACTTTAAGATCCAATTCTCATTATTAACAAACCATTAACTACAACTTTTGCTTCAATAAACTCTTATTTGCTGCTCATTAATAGTTAGTAAGGTAGTTGTTAAGTTTAGGTATTGGGTAGGATTAGGGATGTAGAATATGGTCATGCAGAATATTTGCTTTAGAAGTACTAATAAACAGCCTATATGTTAACAATAGGCAGGCTAATAAACAACTAGTTAATAGTGACAATTGGTCCCTATACTAAATTGTTTGTTTGTTTGTTTGTTTATTCACCCATAAGCATTGTTTACAATGATTAATATCAAAAGGTTTCATTATTTATTATTTACACAGTATAAGGTTACCTTTAATTCTTAGAAAAACAGTAAAAGCCCATTTGAACCAAGAATAACATCTATAAAAATAACTATATCAGCAAGTATATTAGCATTCATGCCAGTGCACATGTTCTGATTGCTATAAGCTTGCGCTGCAGTTTTGTTGTCTGCCACTTTAAATGCTTAGACTCTTTTTGGTTAATTCAATTTCTGAAAGTGATTCCAAAGATATCATTCCTCTCTGTCTTTATTGTTATAGTTAGTCTTTATGTTTATATATAGATATCTTTGGTG